>PKMM01004481.1:247715-332856 GCA_002933915.1 Eutrema heterophyllum | reverse complement strand
TGTAGTGGAATACCTCGTATAACTTCGTATAATGTATGCTATACGAAGTTATTACGTATATATATATATATTTGTAACACCATTTCAAATCTCTCATAAGTTACATATTTAGTTGAACGTATAATATTACATTTCTGTTCCGGAATCTATAGTTTTTACGGAGGCCAATTATAACCTCATCAGCCTACACATTAGCTAAACAAACCACTTACATTTGATTATAAATGATTTTAGTACATATTTAAGAGTTTGAAATTATCTCTTTATGTATGTATAGTTTTAGGTTGTTCTTAGTTACGCACTCTAATAAGAAATATTTTCTAATGTTTTGGCCTTTATGCTAATAGATATTTTGGCCCAAGTATTGCTTTCTTCGTGAAAGACCGCTGACAAAAGATCTGTGATTTTTTCCTTGTTCCCCATCTCCGAAGAACATATCCTCACTCGCTTCTAAAAATCCAACAAATCCCACTCCCATAGCTGATCCTCGATGGCCGCCGTGACTTCAACGCCTTCGGTAGCCATGGTTCCGCTTCTCACATCCGTTTCCGCCATTTTCACTCCCTCATCGATGCTCGCACGTACCTCAAGGTCTGATTTCAGAATTCGGAACTTTATGGATCTTATCATTACTGGTTCAGGTGTTCAAAATTTGAAATCTTGCTTGTTGTTTTGGATTTATAGGAGGGGAAAGATTGCGATATATGCGGCATTGTGATTGCAGATGGAGCTGCTGCGATCAACGAACATCCTTTCAAAAGAAACACAGCGTTTCTTCTGGGTAATGAGGTAAAAATCAATCAAATTTTCACAAAAGCTTAGAGTTTTAGCAATTTTGTGAAGTTAGAATAGCGATCCTTCTTCATGACCTTTAGTCCATTTCATCTGTGAACAATGAGGGAAGAAGTAGATTAATAGGCACCTGAATTGTTTCAAAGACAATTCCTAGGGCACCAGAACTTGGAGTGAAGTTATTGCAAGAGTTGGTTAACTTCTCCATCTTTCTTATTTCAAGAAGCTGTGAACGATTCTCAGAGTCTATTATATTGGCTTCAATGGTACTTAGTCTCTTCCATTAACAAAAATTGGGTAATAAGCATTTCAAGATTTATGACGATCATTTACTAAATGGCTAAGTTTTGGCTTTGAGAATCCTCGATATATTTATTTGTCTGAGAAACCAATTCGGGTCCGAAAAAATGTATTGATTTGTCGATATATTAATTTATCGAGTATCAATTTATAGAGGTTATACTGTTAATTATGATAATAATCTCATTTTATACGTGTTTTCCGTTGAATTGTAGTTGGTTATCTATAAATTATGTAGTTTATCTTAATATTTTTTTTTCTTTTCAATTATGAACTTACTATATGGTCATTTTCACTTATTTCATTTTCATTTTTTTCCCAAACTTATGTATTCGCAGATACTAATTTTGTTAATAGCCGGTTCAAATTTTAAATCATGATTAATATTATATATTTTTCTCGTTAGTTGGTGTAATTGTGTGCTTTGGAGTTGTATAGTAATAATTATACTTATTTGAAGCTTTAATTAGTAAATATTAGAGTTTTACAAATGTGGGGTCCATTAATAAATGATTGTAGTGATGATGCAGATAGTTTAGATTGAGAGAAAACCCTCCTATTATATAATAGATTCTATTATAACATTAATCGAATGCTATCATATTCTTTCTTGTAGCACATATTTCGTGTTGTTTTACATTGTTTTGTAGCAATTTTTAGGGGCTACTTATATAAAATAATGAATTACTATATTATTATTATATATATATATATATTGGAAATCCAATTAATTATATTTACAAAACCAATTAGTTAAAAGCATGTTTCTTTCCATAAATCATCAAAAGATACATAATTGTAATTTTACAAAGTAGTTCATCATTCAACCTTATTTGTTAAAACAAGGTATCAAACAACATCATAAGTACTGCAATTTCTCAAAAGACAGAGTATATGATCAAAAGCACAGACCAGAGCTCAAAATCACTACTTCTACTATCAGCTTTAGTCGTATTCGAATCTGGTTTCTTATCTTCTGAGTAACCATTCTTCTTCTCTGCAAAAAACAATTGAGAACTTATGTTACGCTTTTTACCTCTTCTAACTAGCAGCAAAAATATTATAAAATTTGAGATCAATAAAATAAGCTATTAAGTTAATCAGAGTCTTGTAAAAGCAAATACAGACGCACATAATGCCACATTAATATCGAGAAGGATCATTGAGTATCAAGCAGATGCAAAAAGAAGGAAAAGAAGTGTTTTGGGTCTAGGAAAAGAAACTAGCTTACCATCAGCTGCAACCGCAAAACTTCTTCATTTAACTTGGAAACTTCAAACTGCAACACAAAAGTGCAAGAACAAGATACAAGAGCACAAGAGCAAGAAATTCTCGAATTGGTTACCTGTTTTGGAAGATGTTGGTGAGAGTTGTTCTGGAAACAATGCCTCCTTAAAGGAGAATCAGAAGCGTTGGTTGGTGCTGGACTGAGGCTTATGCTTGCTACTGATTGTATTCACTGAGTTCTCACTATCAATTGAATCTGTAAGAATTGAAAATGAACATCTTTCCACGTTATAGCACGACAGGGTTGTCTCTATAGTATTTAGATTAGATCATTTAGGGGACGGGTTAAAATCACCTCCGCTTGGAGTGCATGAATACATTGTTGAAGATATGTCTGGAGAGTTTGAAGTTGTCTTCATAAACTTGGAGTTATTGCTATCAACAGAGCCTGCAAGATTGACCATAACGTATTCGTATATTCTTTATTGGTTAATTACAATAAACATGAGAAGAATGCTAGGGAGGGTTTCTGAAAAGAACATTCTTTGTCGTTTCTCGAGCTGCATCCCCACATAAATTTTTTTTTTCAATACCGGGGATGCAAAATTCTCTATGTTAACACAAAACAAAGTGTATCAAACCCAGAACTGAACTAAGTTGTACCAAGTTATTCCGAGAAAAACTAAAGAGAGTGTAAAAACAAATACACTTTACATGTTAAATTTGGCTACTCTCCTGACTATTACTGCAATTCAAATAGCTATACAGTCCTTAGGCGTCGTTCTTACTTCGCTTATTACTTGTCTTCGGGCGACTTTCTCCAACCGAACCTTTTTCCTTGCTTTCTTCCTTTTTTCTTGTAATGCGGGGGTAAGGCACACAATTGTTGTATCTTATCCAGAATAATCCAATGTGTCTTATGTGGAACTGGATAAATCGTCTTGTAATACGCCAATGCCCACATCTCCGAAAAATAATACTTCGAGCACAAATCCTCCATGCGAATATCCTTTGTTCGGTCTTGCCGCTTCATATAAGCCGTTACTGCGGCTACTGCATGGACACAAGGATACATGTCTATATCAAAACACTTGCAAGAGCAAGTTTTGCTTCTCAAGTCCACCAAATAAGTCATCCCATCGAGACCAATGACATTGTATTCACGCTGAAAGAAGTTTAGCTCAGCCACCCTTAAGTGTTTCGCAGTAGCACATGTAACGTGTAATTCATTCTCCACGAAGGGAACCAATTTATGTGCTGTCGGTGTAGAAACACACGCGTTCCTATGTTTGTTAAACCACTCAGCCGCTTTTGCAATTATCGCATCCATCATAGGTAACAACGAGTACTTCCTCGCATCATTAAACACATTGTTCATGGACTCTACAACATTACTAGTGTCTATGTTGTACCTTTCTCCTGAAAAATAGCACCTGACCCATTTTTCCTCAGCTAGACTCTCTCGCAGATACACAGCTACAGCAGGATATGAAACGACCGTACCCTTTTTTTTTTATAAAAAAAATAGAAATAATTAAACAACACAAGAACAAGTTCTACAGCTTACACAAGCTAACGGTTTTATCACAGTAAAAGCAACAACAACAGCAACAAAACCCCGGGTCCTAATCATCCCCTCTTCACTGCCTCGATTCCACGATCACGCCTTATCTTTACCTGCATCGACAAAAGTGATGCATCAACATTTGGCTAACCAAATGCTGAGTGAGATTGATCCTCCCAACAACAGGTTAACAACAAGCACAACAATCAGCAATTATCAATACGAAGAATTAATTAACACCAATTAAAACTTCCAGCACAATTAGTAATTCAACTCCATGAAAAACTAACCCAACGCCTAGCAATTCTACTCCAAGAAAAGCTAAACACACAGCCTGAAAAGTAAACACACAACACGCTTTCAAGGCACAACCAACAACTGGTATCGATCGATACCCAAACAATACAAGTCTCCCGACAAGGGACTGGTATCGACCGATACACCCCTGGCATCGATCGATGCTAAAACACGAGTCTACCGACAGGAGACTAGTATCGACCGATACACCCCTAGTATCGATCGATACTCCCCTGCAACTCACAACCTTCACGCGAATTCTAACCAAGAAACGCCACAAACTCATCAATCAAGCTTCACACAAGCTTAATTGCTAACCTTTGGTCACAACTCACCTTAGATAGGATGGATCTAGCTCTAGAATGACTTCCCCGAGCTCAAGATCGACCTCCCTCTCACGCCAAAACCAAGGTCTTCCAACCTCTTCTTCAAACTTCTCCCCAAGCTCAAACCCTCTTGATCTCGCAAGATCCAAGCTTCACCAAGCTCTTCCTTCCCTTTCTCTCTCTCTCTCTCTCTCTCTCTCTCTCTCTCTCTCTCTCACACACAAGACCAACTTCTTTTTCCCAGAAAAGGTTCATCCTTCCGCGTAAGAAGAGAAGAAGAAGATAATAAGGAACTTTCCTTTCCAAAACGATTAAGATACCCCGCACGGTATCGATCGATACAAGATGGTATCGATCGATGCACCCCGGACTGGTATCGACCGATACTCACCTAGTATCGATCGATACTACCCCCGGAACAAACCTGAACTAATTATTTCACCCCAATAATCAATTCTTCCGGAACGCGGGCGTTACAATTCTCCCCCACTAACATAGATTCGACCTCGAATCTTCGTTACCGTTCATCTCCCATGAACCGTTCATCTCCAATGAACCTTAATCGTCGCAACGATTACATAAACCTTGGCCAACCCGGCCATCTCAACACTCACACGAGGTCCAAAACCAACCTTCGAGGTTTCCCACTCAGTCCCTATGCTTATGACACCGCGACATCATATGTACTTATTGCTCAAACACAAGCCTAACCCCATTACTCAAGACACCGCAGCATCTCCGAGTTCTGAGCATCTGCCATATCCCGCAGGATATTCACCATACCTCGCAAGGTATCAACCATACCACATCACCCAAGATACCGCAACATCTCCGAGTTCTGGGTATCTGCCGTACCACTCCACTCGGTAATATAACCTGTAAGAGTCTCGATACTCCATACCACTCAATTCTAGGCAATATATCCTACGTCTAGGACATACTCCTTACGAATCCACGGTATCACGTATCACTCTAGGCTATAAACCTCCCGAGCCTGGGTACATCGCCAGTCACACTCTCAAGACACACAGTCCCGCGAGCTATCGGCACCAGAGAAACTAGTCCTCTCAACGAGCAATAAGTCACACATCTATAAGCATCTCGACTGAACTACCTCCCGTGATCCGTGTAAATCCTCGCAAGGCAACACCGGCATCACCCATATTCTGTACCCGGAATATCTGCCGTGCATAACCAATAACCAGGCCATCGCACCGCCCTTGCACACCTTCCAGTGTCGGCTCGCTTTAGAAAAAAAACTTGTCAAGACAACTATGACTAGGCTACCTCTAACACCCGATAACTCTCTGCAGTAGGTCATCAGTACAAACTTAATAAAACAAACAAGTACCATACGCCTGCAATCCGACCCACCATATAGAACCGCTAAGTGAAATAACCCGGTCTCGTAACTTGACTCATTTTCCCGAACAAGCTTAACTGAAAACACGCAACGCTCACAACAGCAATAAGAACATCCATCTTATTACTCTCTCGCATTAACGCTTTTTACCCCAAACGTAATGCGAAACCGTGACTCCCAAAGTCACCAATAATAAGAAATACTCATCTTATTATACATCATAATGTAACATCGTTTTACACAACGGAAATACAAAATGAAACACACATAGCATACAGCTATAACCGAAACTGGAACCTCTCGATGGAACTCAAGCCGCATCTTGCTTCTGGAACCACTTCCGGAACCTCGCTTCCATCCTAGCCTCTGGCTCCCAAGTTTCCTCCTATACCCCGTCACAGTCCCACAGAACTCGCATCATCGGAATCTTCTTCCGACGAAGCTCCTTGACCCTCCGCTCGAGAACTCTCAAAGGTCTCGCCTCAACGGTCATATTGGGTTGGAGATCTAACGGAATCTCAGCCAATACCTCGTCACCGCTATACAAACACTTCTTCAGCATCGACACATGGAAGACCTTATGAAATGCTTGCATAGCCGCGGGTAACTCCAACCGATACGTTACCGGTCCAACACGCTCTACAATCCGGAACGACCCCATATACCTCGGACTCAACTTAGTCGCAGTAATGGACCTGTTCGGACCTCTCAGTAAAGCCATCTTGAGATACACACTATCTCCCACCTCAAACACAAGCTATTTCCGCCTCTTATCGGCATAACTCTTTTGCCGATCCTGGGTCTCTTTCATGTTCAGCTTCAAAACCCGGATTTTCTCTGTGGTTTCCTGAACAAAACTCGCACCCAAAGTGCTCCTCTCCCCCACTTGTGTCCAACACAAGGGGGTACGACATGGCCTCCCATACAGAGTCTCATATGGAGCCATCCCAATACTCGCCTGGTAGCTATTGTTATACGCAAACTCTACTAAGCTCAAGTGATCCACCCAGTGACCACCCCAATCCAGCACGCACATCCTCAACAAATCCTCCAGAGTCTGGATGGTCCGCTCGGACTGCCCATCTGTCTGAGGAGGATACGCCGTGCTCAAGTGCACATTCGTGCCCATCTCCGCCTGAAACGTCTTCCAGAACTCCGATGTGAACTTAGGATCCCGGTCCGAGACAATGCTCACCGGTACTACATACAGTCTCACAATCTCCTGCACGTACTTCCTAGCCAAAACCGCTGCCCCATCGGTCTTCTTAATGGCCAGAAAACGCGCACACTTGGTCAATCGATCAACGATGACCCAAACAGCATCCTTGGTCCGAGAAACTGGTAAATCCACCACGAAATCCATCGTGATCATATCCCACTTCCACTCTGGAATGGGTAAACTCCGAAACAAACCACTCAGGACCTGGTGCTCCGCCTTCACTAACTGGCACACGTTGCACGCTGCAACCCAGTTAGCAACATCCTTTTTCATCCCGACCCAATGATAATAGCGCTTGAGATCGCGGTACATCTTAGTCGCTCCTGGATGAATCGAGAACATACTCGAATGAGCCTCACTCAGGATCTCTCGTCGCAAATCCTCATCCAAAGGTACGCATACCCTCCCACTAACAAGGATAGTGTCGTTCGTAGATACCTGATACTCAGAACCCTCCGCTCTCGAAGCCTTAACCAAACTCTCATCTTTTTCCTGAGCCAACCGAACTCTGCTCAAAAGATCCGCCTGGTTAGCCGCCTCTAAGCCCAAAGGTTCCTGAGATACAACACATAAGCGCAATGTGCTAATCTCGCTCACCAAAGACTCAACCTCGAGCTCCCGAGCCAAAGCCACCCGCTTCCGACTCAACGCATCCGCAACCAGATTAGCCTTACCAGGATGGTAAACTATCTCTAGATCATAATCGGCCACTAGCTCCATCCAGCGCCTCTGCCTCAAATTCAACTCAGGTTGAGTGAAAATGTACCTCAAGCTCTTATGATCTGTGAACACCTGCACCTTCCCGCCATAAAGATAAGATCTCCAAATCTTTAAAGCGAAAACTACTGCAGCCATCTCCAGGTCATGGGTAGGGTAGTTGCCCTCATGCTTCCGCAGCTGCCGCGAAGCATAGGCAATAACCTTCCCCCGCTGCATCAACACACAGCCAAGACCCACTCCCGACGCATCTGTGTACACCACGTAAGGCTCGCCCGACTCAGGCAACGCCAATACTTACTAGTCAACATGGCCTTCAGTTCCGCAAAACTCTCCTCACACACCAAGGACCACACGAAAGGAACATCCTTTCCCGTCAGCTTCGTCATAGGCTTGGCCAGACTCGCGAAACCCTTGACAAACCGTCGATAATACCCTGCCAACCCGAGAAAACTCTGAATCTCAGTAGCATTCCTCGGCCTCGGCCAAGTACTAATTGTCTGGATCTTCTCTGGATCTACCGACACTCCCTCCGCAGAGACAATGTGACCCAGAAAACCGATCTCCCGCTGCCAGAAGCTACACTTACTCAACTTAGCAAATAACATCTGTTCCCGCAGCTTCGAAAGAACCACACGCAGATGCACCTCATGCTCCTCCCAGCTCCTCGAATACACCAAGATATCATCGATAAAGATGATCACGAACTCATCTAGATACTCCTGGAAAACGCTGTTCATCAATCTCATAAATGCAGCCGGTGCATTCGTCAACCCAAATGGCATCACCACAAACTCGTAGTGGCCATAACGAGATCTGAAAGCCGTCTTCCGGATATCTACCTCATCAATGGGAATCTGATGATATCCCGACGCCAAGTCAATCTTAGAGAACCAAGTAGCCCCCTCAACTGATCCAACAACTCATCAATCCGAGGAAGAGGATACCTGTTCTTCATTGTGACTCGGTTAAGTCCCCGGTAGTCAATACACAACCGAAAACTCCCGTCCTTTTTCTTCACGAACAACACCGGTGCTCCCCACGGTGAAGAACTCGGGCGAATAAACCCCTTGCCCAACAATTCTGCCAGCTGCTTCTTCAGCTCTGTCATCTCTGCTGGAGCCATCCTATATAAGGAGCCCTGGATATCGGTGCCGTCCCTGGTTCCAACTCGGTAGTGAAAAGATCCGACCTAGACAGTGGCAACCCCTGCAACGACTGGAACACATCCTAGAAATCACGAACCACACGAATATCCTGAACCCTAGCCTCTCCAACGGCCTCCGGCAAGGAAATGGTAGCCAAATACGCGTCACAACCCCTCTCGATCAGACGCTCCGCGTGCACAACCGAGATCACGAGACTCCCGGAAGTCGGTCTCACACCCTGATACACCATCTTCCCTTTCCCTCGGTCGAACTCGACTCGCCCTTGGTGACAGTCCAGATGCGCTCTGAACTTCCCGAGCCAATCCATGCCCAGGATGACATCGTACAGCTCCACTGAGCAGATAATCAAATCGGCAGGCATGGACTCTCCTGCTACCTGAACATCCACGTCTCGCACCCGACCGTGAATTCTCAGGAGCTTCCCTCCGGCAACCTCCACGAAACCCAAACTCACACCGGGCTCGCTTCGAAGATTAGACTTCTCGGCCAACTCCGGGGAAACGAAGCAATGCGATGCTCCCGTGTCAAACAGCACATGACACTCTACATGCACCTCCAACACACAAGGTCCCTGCACATATACATGTGCCGAGAACCTTAACACCCCGACAAGCACGACATTCCCCAACACAGAATTAAACTTAGATGAGTTTAAGCAAGATACCTATGATCGGCCTGGAACTCGGCTCACCGGACTCAGTGATGGAGTACACTCAAGGCGCTGATGCCACCTGCCTGACGGGCTGCACCACCGTGGTCTCACTCTGCCGCAACTAGGGACACTGAGGCCTGATGTGCCCCGCCTCCTTGCAGTGATAGCACACTCGAGGATCCACTCGCACTCCGCCCTACATGGGCTTGGTTTGAACAGTTTGAAAAACAATGAGCAAATGTTAAATTAAACATGTATAAAATATATTCTTATTTATAATAATATTTCTTTGTCATTTTTTTCCTAAGAATCGATGTTGGACAAAAAAAAATGATGTTTCATTTTTTAATCCACCTGCTTAATAAGATATTTATGAAACGCGGTTTAGTAAATATTAGAAGGCTGGGCTTGGGCTATTGTTGACTGACCCATACGCCTCTTTTTCTCCTTTCTTTACTCAAAACCTAACCGCAGCCTCTCTGTAGCCGCCGCTCTCTTCTTCTACAATGGGTCGGGGAGGTCGCAAACGCAAGCACAATACTGTATGTTTGTTCTTTTGCCGCCGCCTTTGTGTTGTTTTCGTTTGTTCTTTCGCTATTACGTTTTTTTTTGTTGTAAAATAACCATGTTTTTTTTCCCCTGTTTAAGGAGGGATCTGGATCTGAAGAACCTGCTGGATCTGAGAAGAAGTCCAAAAGTCACAAATTGAGTTGTAAATGAATGATTTTTTTAAAAAAAAATTCTTATGAGATCGAAGGTCTTATGTTGATTCTAACCTTTGTTTTGTCCTGTTTTTCTCTTAAGGTAAGAGCGTCTTGAAACCTTGTTCAGAGAGCAAAGAAAATCTGAAGAAGCAGAAAAAACTCAAAAGAGAAATCTGAGGTTAGATTCTGGAAAACATTGTTCTTGCATGTCTAGTGTAGTTGTTTTTTTTATTTATATAAATTTCAAACGATTTTCTTTTTACTTGCTTTAAAAAAGAAAACTGCCTACTAAGATGTTTTATGAGGTTTATGCAGCCTTATTTCTTAGCGCTGAAGAGATATAACATTCTATTAGCTGATTTTTCTAAATATAAAATTCAAGATATAAAAATATATAAGATTTTTGTTTCTAGTAATAGGAAGGATGATTATTTTTCATGCAAGTATCTACCTTTTTAACTTGAGTACTTATACTACTTATCCACACTTTCTTAACCATGTTTTTTGGTTGATTTTTGTAGGAAAATGATGAATATGAAAAAATTGACCAGCAAAATGCAAGTATCTACGATTTTATTTTTTCTTCTTGACATTAATGCAATTTAAGAGGCCTCGCTATTGCCCAAGTAATGTTTTTACTGGTTTTCTTAATCTTTACCTTTATTCCAATGGCAGGAAATCAAAGAAATGTCGAAGTCTATCAGAGAACTGACTGAAGGCTTCAAAAAACTACAGGAAATTCTACTCACTAAAGCCGATCGACATGAGGTTTCATTTAGGGTATATGTTTCTTATTTATATTTTTTTAATTACTTATATTGATAGTGTCTACTTGGGCGCTGTTTGTTTGTTGGTAGATGTTATATCTGTTTTGTAGGTTGAGAATTTTGATACATTACATTTTGAAATCTATATGAGAACTGACTGAAGCTATAAAAAAAACTACAGGAAATTCTACTCACCAAATCCGATCTACATGAGGTAAATGTTTCTTATTTCTTTTTATTTTTTTATTAACATATTTATTAGTGTTTACTAGGACTCTGTTTGTCTGTAGCTGTTATATTTGTTTTGTAGGTTGAGAATTTTTGATACATTACACTTTGTAGCTGTTTAATTCCAAAGAAATCATGCTTTTGTCTATAGGAGAAAGAAACCCTAGAGAAAAAGGCGGAATGCTGTTTTGATTGTGAAGAAGCGTTGGGAAACAATCATCTCACCATTTTCGTTAAGGGATTTGAATATTTGCGTCCTAGGGATGAACTCAAGAAACTGTTGAGTAACATTTTCTCTTCATGTGGAGAGATCACAAGGGTTTTTGTTCCCATAGAGTGTGAAACTCGTTGTCCCTTGGGGTTTGTGGCTTCTTCCCCCAATTTTGTGACATCTCTCGATCAAGATAAATGTAAACTGAATATTGTTTTTTTTGTTTCTCTTACAGATTTGCTTTCATTGATTTTAAAAATGGCCAAGGCAATGAGAAGGCGTTGAAACTCAATGGATGTTTCTTGCAAAGAAGTCAGCTTGAGGTGAAGATGGCTAGAGACACAGAGGAATACTATGGCTATACAAACTTTATGGGGTGTGATCGTTGTATAGATGGTGATGTACCTCGTTGGGAAGAAACATGGTATTGTCTCTATTAGACCCAGGTACATAAACTTGCTCTTGTTGTTGATTCTTGTTTCTTGATAACAAATTTACGTTGTCACTAATTCTTCAATATTTTTCCTATTGATATTCACAGCTTCCTGCTTCTTCCTTTGCGCAGTACCTATATTGGTCGTTTTACCATTGCTGCTCTCGACCAGCTGCATCAAAACTTATTTTATTTTTACTGTCTTATTTACAGTATTTTATTTTATGTGTTATAAGAAAACTAGTAGTATGAAGACAACTCGTGCTAATCACTACCTTTTTATTTAAAATTTAGTAAATCAAAGTATATCGACTCGATTGTGGAAAATTTTAATCGTGGTCTTGAAACAGTAGATAATGTTTGAAGGTAGGCCCGAGACGAATAAGAAAAGTCCGATTTGAAGGTAGGCCCGAGACGCATTATCTCACGCTTTGAGACATTACAATATAAAAGTGGTAAAAGGTAGACCAATTTGGAAAATAAAGAAAGCAAACGACTAATAAATAATTCATAATTGAATTTTGTTTTTACACTGAAAGTCGTTTTCAAATTGAGAAGTAGATTAATGGATTCTGATCATTCTAGTAAATGGGAACAGATAATTGGTTATATATCTTCGAGTAGTTCTTTACTTGATAACATAACAGAATGGAAATTAAAAAGAAAAAAAAACATTTAACAGATCGTATTGTTAAAGTTGACATAAGCTAGAACTTATCCATTAACAAACAAAAGATATAGAACTACAGCATTTAATTCATGTTATATATCATCGATTAGAATGCACCACCTCCATCATTGACCTAGGACAGGAAAAAAATAATTTAGATATATATAAATATTTAATAATTTATTTAAGGTCAATGTGTATATTTAGATACCTTCAGTTCTTCTTCATTTCTACAGCATGTAGGATAAGGCCTTCATGTCGAGCGATCCAAATGAACCCACCATGACCATGGCGAAACCCTTGAGAATCGTAGCATTCCCAATATTCCTTTCCAGTTGTCACGTCAAATCCTCAACGGTCAAAAGTAACATATGACCAGGACCATTATCAAGTTGATAGTAAGAAGTCTCTCGTTCAAATTCTGTAGGAGAATGAAGACCATGGTGTTCAAATGGGCCTTCGGCCAATAGGCGCTCTAAGAGCAATTCGTAATCTTCGTTTGGTGGCCCATCAGGCTTGCAATGCACAAACATTTTATCAACATATCGTTCCATAAACTCCACATCGTCTTCAATCTTACGGAGCCCATCGTGTGGAAGTTTAAATTGCATGTCCACTCATATCCTCACTTTCTCGACAGTTAATTCCTCATCAGGTGGTACTTCACGTCCTAACTTTCTAACCAGAGAAAGCCAATGCCTATAGAGAGCAATTGCCCAACAGTTTCTTGTTTAAGAAAAAGTACTTAAAGTCAGTCATTATGTGACACAAACCAATTGTTTTTTCTTAAATCGTTCAATTTTTTTTCCGGTGGTTTTTAGATAGATAATTATGTGACACAAACCAATTGTTTTTCAGTTACAAAATAATATTTTAAATAAAAACATGAAGTTCAAATTTTGTGCATTATATACTATTAACCTAAAACTAAATATGCGACCCATAAAAACATAAAAAATATGGTGGTCCTAGGCCATCGCCTAGCTCGTTTGCCCTACGGGCCGGGCTTGCATCCTTAAACCGAAATAAACAAAGGAAACATTGTTATTTAAAAAGATGGAAACGTAATTGCAAAAGAAATAAATCAAACCACACAAAACCAAAACGTACAGTCTTTCGCTTGCCCATTGTCGGAGGAGTGAGGCGGTGGCTACAAAGAGGCGACGGCTAAGTTTCTGAGAAAAGAGAGAAAAAACAAAAATGTCGACTGCTAGGTTTTAAGAGTGGCAAGAAACCTTACTGGCTTTTGCTAAACCAATATGCCTAATGGGCTTTTATGGGTCAGTCAAGCCCAAGCCCAGACCAGGAAACTATTGTTTAACATTTACTAAACCTATTCTCGTGATGATACGTGTGAGTTTTGAATGGTTTTAGCTCTTGTTTTTCATTTGTTTGTTTCACTTTTTTGTATATTACTAAGATTTGACCCGCGCGGAATAATTTTGTCTCAAAATTTGTTTTGAAATTTATAAAAATTTGGTTTTACCTGAATTTTATAATATACCGAAATGATTATATATAGATATGTCAAACCAGATTAACATGTCTACTTAATCCATTTTGCAGTAGACTAAAATATTATTCGAACTAACATGTAAAAACTTATAATCTTGAAAAAATAACTCTAATATGCACTGCTTTATGACTGTGGTTTTTGTAGCCAATTCACGAACTCTTAAAAAAAATTAATTTTCTTGTGTCTAACTCTTTATAAAATTAATAAAATATTTTTCAATTTTTTTTTTGATATATATTCAATAAAACATAATAAATTATAGTGAAAATATTGCAAGATGTTGAATAGATTTTAAAAAAAATATATATATATGGATTGAGTATTATTTAAAAACATATAATATTTTTAATATCATAATAATTTAGAAACTAAATAATAAATCACCTTTTTAATGGAAAATATTTATTTTCCATATTTTATTCAATCATTTTAAAAGACAATTATATACTTTCCTATTTCAATTATCTTTTCTTGTTTATAATGACATAATATGTAATAACTTACAAAATAAAGTTTATTTTTTAAAATGACTACTTAAATAATAGTATAGAGATTATAACATATTCATGCATAAGTGTGTCATTTAACTTTAGGTTGCATTCTAGAATCTTAGGTTGCATATCATGCATTTTCATAGTCCTTTGAATTTATGAAGTTTGGGTATAATGGAAGGTATTATTTGGTATCATTGTTCCATTTCTTCCTAGCTTTGCGCTTTGTCTTGGTATAGTAACATAAATTAGTAACACAGTAGTCAATAAGCTCATTTTTTATATTGTAACTCAACTACAATAAAGAAAACAATTGTCTAAAACTTGACCAAGTTGCTAAACGCATAGCCGATATGTCATTACTCATTTTAATTCCGCTTGAACAAAGATATATTTGTTTAAAGATTTTTTTCTTAAAACCACTGACAGTTTCTTGATTTGCAAGGACAAATTTTGGTGGTTGGCAAGCTAATTAAGAAACATTATAAAAAGAAGATGCTTAACCGGGGTAGCAAAACCATAATCCCTAAACCGGAGATTAGTAACTGAGGGATCGTCATCGTCCCATTATTAAGTGATTAGAGATTTTAACGGTTTTATCAGTTAGATAAGTGATGTAATTTGTTGTTAAAGAACGAAGCACAAAAGTTTTCACGGACTTTTCTTTCTCGATGAAGCCATTTATAGTAGACGTTTCAGCTTTTGAGAGCTAACCATTCTCATTTCTTGTTTACTTGTTGATCAACAGTAGTAGTGTGAAACCTTATTCTTGAATATCAGGCTATTGTCTTTTTTTGTGATTCTTGAGTTGATAGAATTTCTGCATTTGACATGCTCAAAATGTGCTTCTTTTGTTCCTGTAGAGTCGGAATATTCAAACCCTTTTTATTTTCATTCGTGTACGTTTTGCAGACGAAGATCGGTATTGATGACTGAATTAACACATAAAGTCTTCGGAAACATAAGATATATTTGTTTAAAGACTTTTTTTTAATAAACTCGGTATTGATGACTGAAAAAGCATTCAAGCAAGACTTTTTTTAAGTAGAAGAAGAAGAATGGCCCTCTGAAGTAGAAGCTGATTCTCTTTGGAGCTATGTTTTCGTAAAAAAACTGAATCCGAATAACCAGAGCTCCAAAGAAACCTTGCTTGCATGCTTTTTCACTTCACGTACTGTAACATCTTTCCTTTGCTAGATCAGAAAATTGAAGGGTAACTTGTTAAAGTCTCAAGAAGCATAAGAAAGCAGTACAAGCTCTATTCTTATTACTTAACAGATGCTGATATGTCTACGCAAACAGTGCAGCAATCTACTCTCAAGCTAAACAGATGTCTCAGAAGAAGAATATCGAGTTTACTAAGTTTCGCGTCTCCAAAATCATTTCTCGGAATCAGTTTGCATCTCCCTATAACTGGCAGCTCTATTGTTGACGACATTGAGCAGACAGTCACAAGCTTGTCTTGAAGATGGTCTCTCCTGAGGATTAGTTTTTGTGCACTGAAGTGCTATTTCCATACTGTAGTCGCCTTCAACGAGTAAGCATAATCTTGTGGAAAAACCGACCAATTGCAAAAACAATTAGCTTTAACAGAGGAAAACCAAATTAGAGAAACTCGAGAAAGAAATGTACCTGGAGCGATGTAGTTATAAGATCCTGCAAACAAAGTGTTTGAATCTGTGTCGGTGTCATAATTCTCTGTTAGGATCTTGGCGAGTCCGAAATCTCCTAAATGTGCTTCCACATTGGAATCAAGAAGCACATTACTGGATTTAATATTGCGGTGAACAATTGGAGGAACACAATCAAGATGAAGATACTCTACTCCTTGAGTCAACCCAACTGCAACTTTCAATCTTGTTTCCCAATCAAGAACTTCCTTCTTCTTCTTCGCCTTCTCGTTCGCGTGAAGCCAATCCCAGACGCTTCCGTTCTCCATGTACTCGTAAATCAACAGATTCAAGCATTCTGCTTTGCTGCTGCAGTAACCCATTAGCTTAACCAAATGTCTGTGTCTGATTGTTCCAAGGGTCTTAACTTCTCTGTTAAAGCTCTTGTTTGACATCAAATCATCTTTCCAGATAATCTTCTTCACAGCAATGGTCTCTCCACTCTCGAAATCCGCTTTGTAAACTTTTCCTGACCCTCCTGATCCAATCATGAACTCGTCGTTAAGATAATGTGTAGCTTCCATAATGCCTTCCCACTTTATATCTGACTTTGCAGCTCCATTCCTAAACAGAGGAGCTTGTGAAGAAGAAGAGTTTGATGAGAACGCGCTGTTTCCGCCTCGCCCTTTCTTGAAAAGATCATGACTTTGCTTGAAAAAGAGAACGATTACAAGTACCATCAACGCAATCGCTGCTAACGAACAAATCGCAGAGATTATAACCACGGTTTTCGCGCTACGACCTAGTTGCTTCTTGGTCAGTTCAGCTCTGTTGCAATAACTAAGAGGGCTTCCACAAAGACCTGCATTGCCTACAAAAGCATCGGCTTGCCATTTAGTGAACTGTTTCTTTAACTTTCCCTCGAGGTTGTTGTAAGAGAGGTTGAGATATCCTAAACTCTAAATATCCCCGATTTGGCCAGGAACTTCTCCGACAAGTTGATTGTGAGACAGATCAAGGGACTCAAGCTTATGTAACTTCGAAATTTGCTGAGCAAATTTCTTTAGGTAACTTGCTTTCTAAGTCATTGTGAGACAGAGCAAGCTCTTGTAGATTCGTAAGGTTAGATATCCATGGAGATAGCGTGTCCTCCAAGCAACAGTTGTGAAGATACAAATTCGAGAGTTCGACGAGCTGAAACAATGAATTCGGGATTCGACCGGTGAGCAGCGTATTGTTCGACAAATCAAGCGCTTTCAACGATTGGCATTTGCTGATTTACGCCGGAATTTCGCCGGAAAGCTGAGTTTCAGACAAAACCAGTTGCTTCAAGCTTGTGCTGTTAGAACATAAGCTCTTTGGTAAAGAACCAGAGAGAGGATTTTTCGCTAGAACCAAATACCTTCATGTTCCAGAACTCTTCATGTATTTCTCCGGTGAGATTATTCTTGGACAGATCAAGGGTTTGAACTTTGAAGATTCCCCAAATCGGTTAATCTCTTCGGAATCTGACCTTGAAGCTTGTTACCAACCAAATTAAGGTACTGGAGACTGCGCAGATCACCGAGTTGACTCGGTATCTCTCCGGAGAAGCTGTTGTTTCCCAGATTGAGTATCTGGAGGTTCACGAGTTGACTCAGCTCCGTCGGTACCGACCCGTTGAGGCGATTCAACGCCGCGGTAAACAAAACGAGGCCGGTGCAGTCGCCTAACTCGGGCGGGATCGGTCCTTCGTGGTAGTTATCTTGTAGAATCAAATCCTGGATCCGAACGAGCCGACCGAGTTGACTCGGTATCGGACCGGTGAGTCTAATCGAAAATAACATATATACACACACATGCATTGACGACACACAGCCGCAACAAAAATGTTGGACACTTGCTATATTGCATTTTCCAATGTCTCTCCTCTGACCCCTCTTTGATCCTCTTCTTCCCTTTCACATTGCCTCATGCATCTCTCTCTCTCTCTCTCTTGCTGTGTTCATTCATATTTGGGTTAAGGGAGCCACTCATACTTTTTTTTTTTAAAAAGATAATGGTGAGAAATGGGGATAGTGATCTCGTACCATGATTGCTAATGATGATTCGGTTTTGTCATTTGTTCTCTACTTGGCTTTTGTCTCAGTTAGGTTATAGAAAATTGGCTTTTAAATTGGAGATGTGATGTTTTCTCTTTTCCTCAGTTACGGGTTGCTAAAGAAGCAGCTGATGTGCCTGTACCTGTACCTGCTAGACAACCATCGTATAATTCACAAGATCTCTCAAGATATTAATTAGTGGGATCAACCACTGCGGACTCCTTCTGATGCAGGTTCATATGTCCTAATTAGGAGCTTTGGTGGGGGTTATTGGTTTGTGTATTTTAATAGATTTGGAAATCTAAACCAAATCCAGTGTTATTGGTTTTATGATTTTAAAATTTAAATTCAAATCCAGTGTTATTGGTTCTATGATTTATAAATACAAATTCAAATCACGTGTTATTCAATCCTACGGATTTACTTATGGATTTGATTTCATAGTAGATTTTAGTGGATTTTGAAAAAATTTTATGTTAAAATACAAAGATTCAAATCCGAGGAAAACGTACGGATTTGCAATACAAATGAAAATCTACATGTTAGATTTAGAAATCGGTAAGGAGATGTTATTCAATCATTGGTTTAAAGTGAATTTTTTAGGTTTTATAATCTTCAAAATTTGAAAGTTGATATCAATTTGAAGAATTTATGTGTGTGGATTCTAAAATCTATGCAGTATACCTTAGATTTTGTTTTTAATAGTTTACTTATAAAACTTTATTGGAATTCATTTGAAATTACTCAATATACAAAGATTTTAAAAGTCATTTAGTTTTGAATAACACTGGATTTTAATGAAGTATTTGAAATCTTGATTGAATAACACCGGACTTTAAAATCTTTTAAACATGATTTATAAATAAAAGATCAAATAACACTGGATTTTAAAACATAATTTAGAATCATTAATTGAATAACAACGGATTGTGATTGGATTTAAATTCTATTAAAACCCATGATTGAATAACACCCCCTAAATTCTACAAGAATTTCAAATCCTATATGGATTTCCAAATCAATTAAAATACATAAACGGATAACACCCTTTAAAAGTTTTTTTTAAAAATTAGTATTTTTGTTTAGAATAAGGAAATTAAACAATAATAAGACAATATACCCTAAATTATCTTATTATATAAGGCAAAACTAATAAAAATAATAATATAAAAATTCCTTTTAGTTTTGTATGAAAAAAAATAAATATATGAGTGTTTAAATAATACAAAATAAATCTAATTTGAATAAGAATATGAAAAAAATAAATATTTGGAAATATGTGACAAAGTTTAATTAAAAACCAAATAATAGAATTAAAAATAGGAGAATCAAAATGAATAAATAATTGTTAGGTTCTTGGTAGTTTCGTATTGACGGTCTCAACCTGATATTATTTACTTTCACGAATGGTCTAATTTGGTTTTCCGTTTTTTTGTTTATTGTATTTTTTCACGGGTTATAAAATATTAAACTATAAACCCACATATGGATCTTAATCTAGTATTTTATAATCAAACTTTGATGAAAGTACATTGCTACGTGAACAGATGGGATCCTGATTACATGGAAAACCTTCAAGCTTATATGAAAACCACATTCACATTCTTGTTGTCTACTTTTAAAGAGTACGAAGAAGTATTGAGGTCAGAACCAAGATTATTTGTTTTGTAGGAGGTAGTAGAAGAGGTTGATTACTTCGTTTACTTTGAAAACATGTTGCCTAAACTGGTGAATTTGAGCTAAAAGGAATCCAATAAAATTAGTTCAAATGATATAACACAAGGTTTCAGGCTTCTACTAGGAACTACAAAAATACTTAATAGCATCACTCGATCACGTAGTTTGGAGCAACGGCTAAGATCCTCTCGTCTCTTTGTGAAGATTTTCTCCTTGTTTCTTGTGCTTCCGTGGCTTCTTGCTCATTTGCTAACACTATAAGATGCCCTTCTTTACATACCAAACTCTGTTTGGTACATAGGTTGTGTTAGACAGAAACAAGATTTGAGATAGTTAATCTTAACTTATAAAATTGTTTTTGGATTTTACCTCAATGATGGCTCTGAGCTTCTTGATATCGAGTTTGACCTGCTCTTGCGAACTGTATTTCTTTTTCTCATTCTGTTGGTCGATGTACCATCGAATCAGTTCCTTCTGTCTCATTCCGGGCAACTCAGAACCTAACGGAAAAATAGTAATTAGGAGAATGCTTACAGAAAACTTATCGCATAAATTTATCGGTTTCAAGAGTTGAAGAGGAAGATGAATATGGTGATGATGCTTACTGTCTTTTGCTACAGTTTCTTCATGTTGTCTAAGGCGAATCACTAGAGCCTGTGTAATTCTATCATATTCTTCCTCTCTAATTACCAGCTTTGGAGCTGCTGCTCCATTATCTGTTGATTCACCATAATGTTTGTTATGGCTCTTAAGTGGGTCAGAGATAAAAGAAGAGCATAAACGGAGTGTAACTACCTGCAGTTGCAGACGCTGGCTCCGCTGCACCATTTTGTTGATCTTCATCACCATTACCGGGATTTTCGGCCTCTTCTGTGTCGTCGATGTTGTCACCGTTGGCATCTTGATACTCAGAAAGATCGATATCGCCTGACTCAACACTGATTAAGAGAAACAAAGATGGTTGTTCAAGACTAAGATTTTGGGAGAAATCAAGATAAAGAAAAAAAAAGAGAAAGGGGTTTGAGAGTTACCTGATGACTGAAGTCTTCAACAGTCTGACAGCCAAAAGAACATGACTTGGTTTTACCTGAATCAAAAACAAAGTTCCGTTCCCAGATAAAGCAAATGGATGGTGGGAAACAAGAGAGAAACGAGAGGCAGTCGTTAACGATAATCACCAGAATTTCCAAATGACTCCTAGCAATGGCTTCTGAGAGCCTGATCAGTGCTTCCAGCTGCCTAACTGTCATTCGATATGCGACTCTTGTTCCAGGTGTTGTATCGCCTCTACGTAGAGCAACATAAGACTCAACCAGTAGCTTTCTTGCTTCTGGGCTTAGCTGCAACAGGAATTAAGACACCGAAAAAAGATGTTAGCATCTCCAGCAGAAGAGCCTTTTGAAGTCAAACTCATTTTCTGGGTGAATCAGTTGAGTGAGCTACAACCTTTGGCTTCAAGGTTTTCGCATATGCAATGTACCGCTTGAGTTGTACGGTAGTGAATTCAGGAGAAAGCGCTGCTTCATGCTTCTGATGAACTCGCACAATATGATGGGCAATGTGGTAATCCGTTACCTCATCAGGGTCGTCTATCATAACATACACAAGATCAAACCTCGAGAGAATGGCAGGTGGAAGGTTAACGTTATACTGAAAATAGCGTGAACAAACCGCGATTAGATATAAAACAAACAAAAAAATCCATGAAAGTTCTTAAAAAATACAAATATCCATCCATTTGGATTCATCTTCGAGGATGACCTCACCTTAAGTGGTTTAGACTTATCATATCGCCCACCAACAGGATTAGCTGCTGCGAGGATTGATGTCCTGGCATTCAAGGTTGCTTGAATCCCAGCTTTTGTAATGCTTATCGTTTGCTGCTCCATTGCTTCGTGAATAGCAACCTTTGTGCCCAAATGTAACAGTAAGGCTCCATTAGCCACACTCTAGGAAACTCAATCCTCTGTACTGTAATAAGAAATGATGATCACTTACCTGATCTTTGATATCCATCTTGTCAAACTCGTCAATGCAACATATTCCATTGTCAGCAAGCATTAGAGCACCAGCCTGTCAAAGAGTCAGATGACATTAATTACAATCAAAACGATCTACAAAGTTTAGCCATCTATGACAATGCACATAAAATTACCTCAATGCAGAATTCACCAGTTTCCGGTTCTTTAGCCACAGTTGCAGTCAACCCAGCTGCAGAAGAGGACTTCCCAGATGTATACACAGATCTTGGAACTATGCCTGCTGTATACCTGCAAATAACAAACCGAAACCGAGGGGCTTAGATTTCAGAAAATATATAAACAGACAGGTTTGAATTTCAATGAGAATCAGTACTTGAGGAATTGGGATTTAGCACAGCTGGGATCCCCAACTATACAAACATTGATATCTCCTCTAAGGTTGATGCCTTCATGAGTGGTCTTATGCACACCGCCTAAAAGCATAAGTAGAACTGCACGCTTGATGTCTTGATGACCAAAAACGGTTGGGGCCATGCTTCCAACTAACTTATTGAAGTAATCAGGAGTATTTCTCATCTGCTGAATTTCATCTAGCTCTTCTGCCTGTCAAGTTTAATTTCATAAATACGCATGTAAGAGTTCACCTAAAAGAGTGAAACAGGGATCATATGGAAGAATAACTGTCTCAAGTCCTATAGGTAATATGTTCTAAGCCTCACCGTGAACTGCTGCTGATCATCTTCGTTAGAATCATTTTGGCGGTTCCTCATGTCAGTGTTCCTACTACCATCAGCAATCTGGAAAATATAAACATTGAGATTGATCGATACATCTCAGTTTAGTTTTTAATTTTACAATTACTGTGGTTGACAAACCTGCACTGAGTTTGCAATAAAGGCAAGCCGATACGAAAGATCTCTAACTCCCAAAGCCTTGAGACCTTTGACACCTTCATGTCCAACGGTGGAGCTTTTCTGTGATGAGTCTCGTCGGCATTCTGCTCTCTCTCCAGGTGCTGCCAGTGCCGATATGTCAGGTATAACAACTACCGTTCCCGTAAAAATAACCCTGTGAGGACAAAACCCGAAAGAAGGACTCACAATGAATGCAACTCTTGATCCTTATAAAGATGGGGAAATAACTTAGAGAAATAGCACAAGAGGAATCTTACGTGTCACCAGCTCTGGCCTGTTCCACAATCTCATGGCGTAGAATGACATCCAAAGACCGTGGCAAGGAACCTGCAGGTATCTCTTTTGAAGTCTCCTGCATTCTAACTCTTTGCCAATCCGCAAACTTGCTCTCTTGTCTAAGTAGTGCCCATCTTGCTCTGTTCAGACAAGTTGGGCTCACACAGATCGTAGGCTGCAACAAAGCCATGAATTATTAAACAAACCCAAAAAAAACGAAACAAAGAACACAAGCTAACACTTCCTACAGAAGTTTTAAAAATGACCAAAAATCAAGAATCAATTACCTGTGTGTACTTAAACTGTTGCTCGACGTTCTTTATAACACTGCCACAATCTAAGCACTTGAACGTCCCATAAAGAAGCTCAGGTCTCACTTCACTTGTTCGAGTAACCACGCCAGTGACCGACACTAGCTTCCCAATTTCCGCAGTGGTTAGCTCCCTCAACCTGGAAAGTTGATAACGGAGCCATCATCACAATCACCACACACTAAAAAATTCAACCTAAACTGTTCAAGTCTAGCAGAGAAATTAACAGCTGCTTTCTTATATCAAAATCATGAACTAGAACTTACAAAAAAAATTCATAATATGAGTCTAATTTCAACTTCAGCATTACCTCTTTGTGAAAGGGAGGTTGTAGAAGGAAACATTGATATCTTTGTTCGGAGTCTCATCCGAAATGAAAGAAGGATTCATTTCGATCACAAACCTCTTACACGCATTTCTCAAATACGGCTCAAACCTAACCAATTTTGTGCCAAAATCAATAAACCCAGTGCACACACGAAAGAGCAAAAAAAAAAAAACTAGGGTTTTAGGTAAATTTCCGCCATTAGAGAAAAAACCCAAACCTCAGATACTCGTCTGCAATTGCTTTCTGAAGAGCGTCATTGAAACCCATGACATGTGAGAAATCGATGTACATCATTGTGGATTCGCCGCCTCGGATTGCTTCAATCTCCGCCTCGTAATACAGCTCCGGCTTGTTCGCATCTAATCGAAAACTGAATCGATTTTGGCACCAAATAAAAAAACGTTAATTAGAGCCAAAACAGAAATCGAAAATCGGGAAAGAAAAAAAAAAAAACCACAAACACAAACCTCTTGAGGAACTCTAAGAATACGTTCTCCACTTGAATCGCTTGCTCATCCATGACGAACCCACCAAAAGCCTCCATTTTCAAATCTACCTTACTGAAATTGTCCGAGAAAAAAACCCTAAATCCGTTTGAACAGAGAGTAAAAGGAGGCAAAAAAACGGGTTCTTAGTTTCTTCATCACTATGGGGTAAAGAAAATGTTAGTGTTCCGTTTGTGGCGGGAAATTAAGTGGGGCCCAATAACATTTTCCCGCCAAATTCATAGTAACTTAACTCTCTACGCGTAGATTGGGCCTTGATGTTGGGCCTAGATATTGAGCCTTACTATGATATGAGGGTATTTAATGTTTTATTTTTAATTGATAGAGTATTATCCAAGTGGCAGGCGTGTCGAGGCAATCTACACATCTCAGCCACTCGTAATTATCCTCGAAATCTAATTTCCAATTTCATTTTTCTTTTTAAAAAATATATATATTAAAAAAAAAAAAAAAAAAAAGTAGCGAATTGAGTTTTAACGTTGGATGATTTGAATCGTCTTCTTCATTTGGTATTTTCAATTAAAGAGATGCAGAATCTGTGAATTGTAAGAGGAATTTTTTGCTCTTTTATAATATACAGAGGGAAAAATGGTGGCGACTGCGACGCAGATGCTTCAGTTGCCGTTACAGTACTGTGTTTCTTCTTCATCCCGTTCGAGTTTTTCCTCCGGCCAACGGAATTACGGTGTTTGTTCGCCGTCCCCGGTTGTAATTTGCAGGAGTAGTAGAATTTCCGGTGAAGGAGGATATAGGCAGATGAAGAACCGGAGATTCGGTAGTGTGATAGCTCAGCAGGAGAAAGGAGACGCGACGGAGATTCGAGTTCCGGTTCCGTTAACATTGGAGCAACAAGAGAAGGATAAACAAAATAGAATTGATGAAGAAGACGAAGACGAAGACGAAGAGGGAGAAGTAGATCCTGAAGATCTCAAATACGTCACCGAGATCAAACGGGTTTGTGTTACCACTTGTCTATTATCGTATTCTTTTGGCTCTTTGTGATTACGTTTCTAAATTCAAGCCTGAGATTTTCAGCTGCGTAGAGAAATGTTATATGTTTAGGTCAAAAAATTTCTGTGCTTTCTGTGTTGTAGTTATTAGTGCAAGGAGATAAAATGTTTTTGTTTTTGTATCTAATTAGGTATTGGAGCTTCTCAGGAGGAACAGGGACATGATCTTCAGTGAGGTAAGCCCATGTCAATCAGTCTTTCTCCTCTATTATGTCAGAAAACTTAGGATCAGATGGTAAGTCAGAGCTTTCTACATGCTCAAAACCATAGGTTAAGTTGACCATCATGATTGAGGATCCAAGGGAACTGGAAAAGAGGAGGCTGCTTGGAATAGAAGATGCAGATGCCCCAAGTAGGGAAGACTTAGCTGAAGCCTTGGAACAGGTGAACTTTTGTGCGTTTGATTTTGTCTCAAGATGCACTTGATATTATATTTTTGTTGTCTCTTAAACCTTGAATCTACCATACCACAACTGAAATAGAATCCGTCCTGAAACATGTACCTCAAAATCATAATTTAGTAAACTTAAGTGAATTTTGAGACATGAGCCCTGCTAGACATCAGTGTTCGCAAACTCATATATGGCTTAGTTCTAGGAGGTGTTCATAGGACGCTATCGTGAATCAGTCGGTTTGGTCACTGACTGTGTGGAGTGTGATTTGTTGCTTGAACTTGGTACAAAAATGCAGATGAGTAGCTATTTACAGCAGTTACTTGGAAGCCCTGCTCAACCAACCTTTGTTGAGTTGCATTCATGCTTTATCTGTCACATTTCTGGTTCTAATGTAACATTGTGCTGGCCAGTCTTACAAAAGCTTAGCAATAGCCATCTGTGATATCAAGGTGTCACTTCATAACACTAAGTTAAGCAGTTTGCTTTGTGTAGTTACAAGGGATGATCAAGTGGCAACTTGGTGGAGAAAGTAGTTTACTTTTGGCATTAGTATGAAGATCCTTAAAAATGTATTGCTTTCTTCTCACAGGTAAATGAAGGGAAAATCCCTAAAGATCGTCTCACTCTCCAAATGCTGTATGAGGAAATGATCCGTTGGCCAAATTTAGAGGTACCTCTTCTTTATACAATTGTTTTCGCTATATGTGCCCATTGGTAGAGGGTAAATACCGCTGTTTCGCTTGAGGCAATTCAAATCCATGATGAAACAACTGCCATAAGCTTATAAAACTGTTACAAGCCATATAGACTAAATTTTATGAAACATCCATTGGAATCATACACAGTAGTGCATTCATTAATTTCATTTTATCGATGTCTCTTCCGCCAGAAAACCAGAAATTTAATACATGCAATTGACTAGGCATTAAGGTAGCTTTCAAGAAACACAGAAAGCCTAATGGGTTGGATAATCTAACCCCAAGCCGCAATGTGCATATTGGTACAAGACCTTTCATATCTTAGTTTTATTTGATGGTGGTGATTCCTATATCGTTTTGTAAATATGATAAAAAAGATCCCTTTTTGTTTGTGTATCTCTGATGATCGCTAATATACATTAAGTTAGTTAGCTGAGCAGAACTCTGTTTCAAAGCCTTATCTTAACCCTTATCTTATTATCTGATAAGGTTGAGGTTTCAAAGAAGCAGCGAGGAAAATCATTATACGCGAAATCCACGGACACTGGAATAGATCCAAAAGAAGCAGCCAAGAGACTCAACCTAGAGTGGGATTCAGCTGCTGCAATTGAAGAAGCCGATGATGATGAAGACACTGGAGTAGCCACCAAAGCCATGGTTTGTCCCCAAATATCTCTCAACACTTATACAGAGTTGCGGTTTTAGCTTGAAATCATTACTCTTTCTTCTAACATTTGCAGCGTTTTTATTTCAAAACCTTGGGATCTGATTGATATTTCTCTTGCCTCGGTTCTTAATCTGTTTCAGGGTTATGGAGCGCTGTACTTAGTCTCGTCTTTTCCAGTTATCATCGGTATCTCGGTTGTGTTAATCTTGTTTTACAATTCCCTTCAGTAGAATCAAATCATTTAGTTTTTTACACACACCACCACCAATGACCCATCGTGGATGTTTTGTAACTTAAGATCATGAAATGAATTTCAATTATTTAATCATCTTCTTCCTTAATCAACGGCCTGTGGTCTGCACAAATTCAGGTAATTATTCCAAATCTTTTGGTAATTTTATAATATGTGTAGTTCGTGCGTGCATATTCTATCTTGATCAGATCTTGTTTCAAACTTGGGCATGGTCCCATGTCAACAATGTTTTAAAATTTAACGTATTTTATTTGTTTATGTTTTATTGTGATTAAAGTCAATAACCTTTGGCTGAGATTATACGCAGGAAACAAAAAGAGCTGGACGTGCAAATCATGACTAAGTGTAGCCACAATTAGCCATTAAACGTGCAGTCCATGCTTACTCTGTGTATAAGTATCCATCATCTCTTTAGCCTTAGGACTTAGCCATTTGTCATTTTCTCTTCTTACTAATCGATAATTCAGGCAAATGGCTGCTGCAGTTCTCATGCCAACGCTTAGCTTCAGAGACGAGAGCAGTCATGAAGATTGGCAAGTTCTAAGCAGAGACGAGCCGAAGAAGAAAATCCTGGTCAAGCAATCGAGTATGATGCATTCCGAGAGAGAGATATCGATGGACCCGAAATCAATCAATTCGTTGTCTCTGTCGCCGTCCTTGAGAAGGAACGATAGCTTCGATATGATTCTGTTACCGGCGATGTCACCTCCTAGAGACTTAGATGCGCCTATGCCTCTTCCGTTGCAGCCAGTGAGGACTAAGTTTGTGAGCCGTAGCCTCCCAAACTCAACCGCTAATTCTCCTAAACAACGATCGGGTCAGATGCGGTCGTTCAAAAGCAAGGAACAAGACTCGTCTTCATCTGCGTCATTCAGGAGAAGCAAATCTTGTGGAGCTACGAGCAAGAGACTCTCTCTTAAGAGCAGCGGAATCAGAAACTCTTTCTTCATCAAAACCGAATCGAACAAGAGCATCAATAACAATACATTAGAAGACGGATTCAAATGCAATGCTCTGTGTTTATACCTCCCAGGTTTTGGTAAAGGTAAACCGGTCAGATCATCAAGGAAAGACGATTCTTCTTCCTTCACCAGAACCACCACGATGACAACATCATCATCATCGTCAGTTACCGTTTCAAAAACCGTCTCCGTCAGAGAAACCACCACAACCACCACAGTGATCTCAGGTCGAGCCAGCCTGGCTCGAGCTTCAATGGAGAAATTCGATTGCGGCTCGTACACTTCAGATTCCGGAGGAGAAGGAGGAAATCACTTCTTTGACTTACCGTCCGAGCTAATCAAAAGCGGTTCCGGTGAGAACGATCAGGACGATCCGGTTTCAGCAGCTTTCGTGTTCGACAAGGAACCTATTGAGAAAGAGATCAAAGGGGTTTTAAAGATTTCTGGTTCGAAAAACAGAAAATCGATGGAGTCTTCGCTACGTCACGTTCGATTCTCCACGTCATCGCCGGTTTCATACCCGACGTCTCCGGCGATCTCTCCACGGTTGCTAGAAGCCACCAAGAATTTCAATGCTTTCTTGGACGCTCAAGCCATTTGAATAATGATCGAGTTTAACGGTTTAAACTTTAACTATAATACTACGGTGTAATATACGAGAAAAGTCTTGTTATAAACTTATAATACATTTCTATAATTATTTGTCTTTGATAATTCATTTCCCAAAAATCAACATTATTCTACTAACTAATCAGACTCATACTTGCTCAATTTTATTACAATAGATAGATTGTGTAAATCTTTTTAATGCAGTTTATAGAAACTCGTTGAGAAAACCATTCTAGTTTTTTTGTAATGCTGAAACATACAAAACTGGCGGAGAACAAAATTTCCCTAAAATCAAAAGAAGGCGGAAAACAAAATTTCCCTAAAATCGGAAAACTAAATTTTCATGAAGTTAAAGAGAGACGTATGGAAAACCAAAACAATACAACCATTATAAGCAAGTCTATGAAACTAAATCCATTAATGAAATACGGAAAATTAAAAAAAAAAAAAAAACTAGCGAAACTTTTTGTCGAAAATAAGATTTGTCAGGTTGAAATCCATTTTAAAATCCCATTACAAAGTTTCAAAAACGATCGAAAACAACAAAAAAATTACGAAAAAACCCAACACCTAACTACTACCGGAAAATTAAATTATAAACAATGATCTTTTATGTGAACCATTTAATAAAATAAAAAAAAAAACAAAAATTAACGTAAAAAAAAACAATTTATTTAAATGGAAACTGTAGATTCGCAGAGAATATCACAGCTGCAGAGATCATGTAGTTTTCGGCTACTTCTATTAAATGTGTTTCCGACAACTTCGAACATATTAAATGAATTAAATCCATCCAATTCAATCATTATGGGGGAAAATGTCACACAATTTAACATTAGTAATTTTGTGAATCGATATTAATGTGGGAATGGTAGGGTTTCGTGAATGTGCTAGAATTTGTTTTTACCTATCTTGTTTGCATATTACATTAAATGCCGAACCGTCGGTGCACATTCCCTTTTTTGTGTTTTTCTCCTTTTTTTTTTTTTTTCTTGCAATCTATTGTTTCTATTTTTGTGTCATATAATTAACTTTGGAATTAATTGAAAGAATGATTATATGAATAATTGTTGTCGTTACTATGAGATTGGTTGATTGGAAATAATTTTGTATGATTGTTGAGCAATTTGGCAGTGAGAGAATTTCCAGCCTTTGCGACAATTAACAACCACGAAACTTGGAAGGACCCTCTTCGTGGGGTCTACACTTGTGTGTTTTCATCGAAATATAAAAAACTTTTCTTCTTCGGATTAATAATTTTTTTTTTAAATGGGTAAACTAAAAAAAAACAAATAGTGTTAATTTGGTGATAGAAAATATAATTTTATCTGTTTGACAAAAAAAAAAAATATATATATATATATATATAATTTTATCTTGAAAAATGATAAAAGAAAACAATAAGAGAAAAAATGATAGAAAATATAATTTCTTCTTGAATTTTTTTTTGACGATTTATTTCTTATTCTGTTTAGCCTTTTAAGCGACTATTTATCACATCTAGTAAGAACGGAATGAGAGATGGCATAATCACAATTACCATTTCTAAATCAATATGGTCATTCTCATTTTAACTATCTTTAATGACTCGAATCTAAGGAAGAAAAAGTGGAAAACTTTTGGTTAATTAACGCGACAAAGATCGATCCATCGAAGACCACAACCTACTTTCACTAGCTCATGTAATTAAAGAGGTCACTTTTCCAAATACAAATAAGCAAAAATATTTATAAAGCCCATAAAAAAGATGCTTATATACCAAGAGTCTGAGCTGTATGATTCTATGAACCCAATTTTATAATACAATAAAAGAATACTAAAAAATTCATAAAAATTGTTACATTCGCCTAAAAAATACTTCTCAAGATTTATGTTACAATGCAAAGTGACCATCACTTAAAATATTTTTTTCTCTTCTTTTGTTTTCATTGCCGTGTCCTAAGCAGCCGATCTCCAATCGTCCTAATCTCAAACGTCTTGACCGCGAGGCCAATGTCGCGCATCGTGGTATCAAGAACGTAAGGATTGTTCTCAAACACGATGCGGGTACCGTTGAAAAGATGACGGCAAGGCTCACGGCGCTGCGAGATCGAGCCGTGGTAGTGAAAGTAGCGGATTTTCCCTTCCGCTTTGTGGTAAGTCTTCCCTTGTAGATTCTGCGACATGTGAACGCCTGTCGCAAACACATTACGCGGCTGAACCGCGTATTTCCGGTCCCGCCGTGGTACTTTCTTCACGTCTCTATACGCCAATTTCTCAAATCCCCATTTCCTGAAAACACACAATCACATATCAAATCATTCAAGAACTACAAAATCCGACTAATAAATAGTAAAAAATTACAGAAGATGAAAAAGAAACTCAAAACGACTTCACCGGTACAAACCTACAAAATCAAAGAACGTGGATTACACTATTCTGTTGAATAAGAACACTTACCCATGGCATTCTAGCTAATTTTGAGTTAGGTTTTGTTAGTTTTGAGATCTAAAGCTAAAATCTTTGAAAATGAAGACACAAATTACAGGTCCTCCTCATCCAAATTACAAGAACACAAAGACCCAACAATCAAATCCTAGCAAATCTCGAGTTGGTTTTGAAAATCAGCCGATGACATTCTAGCTAATTTTGAATTAGGTTTTTTTTGTTAACTTTGGAATCTAAAGCTAAAATCTTTGACAAGAACACAAAGACCCAACAATCAAATCCTAGCAAATCTCGAGTTGGTTTTGAAAATCAGCCGATGACATTCTAGCTAATTTTGAATTAGGTTTTTTTTGTTAACTTTGGAATCTAAAGCTAAAATCTTTGACAAGAACACAAAGACCCATCAATCAAAGATAGGTTGAACTCGGCAAGGCAAGAACACAACACTTTTGATTTTCTCACAAGAAGAAGCTGCTAAGATAGGTTGTTCAAGGTGAACCAAAGATAGAAGGTTAGCGGCATTCTGATTGAGATAGAACCTCTGATTCAAGAAGATAGGTGGAATCAAAGAATTCCGACAACGAATCTCCCGAGGACTCAAGACCGATCCTTTTTCGGCAGATCTGTCCTTGCCTCTTTCGTAGTAGATAGAGCCATGTAAGTTGGTTGTTCTCAAGACAGAAGTCTATTCCGATCTTTGAAAACAACTCTCACCCACATGGACCACCATTACAGAGACTACTGCAAAAGTCTTCACAGAATCAGATGCTAATTTGACCTAACCTCTGATTCGAGAAATTACCTGTAAGTTCTCGCCGGACCGTCGCCGGAGAAACAGAGCTGACTACTCATTGGCATCTGTTCAATAGTGAACTGAGAATATTCCTCTAAAGATTCCATCACCGAGGAAATCGTATTCTTCGGCGGAACATAGATAAACTCATCAACATCGAAGAAGAAGATCCACTTGGCCTCGAATCTATGTCTATGCAAGCAATCATTCACCACCATAAACTGATTATGATAATATCCATCGAAACGCTCCTGATCTCTGATATCGTGTACCGTAACTCTCCCAAGCTCAATCCACGGCCGTAAAACCTCGAGCACTTCCTCTCGAATCCCTCCGGCGTCGTGGAGAACGAAATGAGATTTCTCTCCGAAGAATCTCGCGTGGTAAGCCATCCATTCCCTCACTCGCTGCGGGCTTAGGTTCCCGTACAGAGACGAGCCGCAATAGAGGTAATCGTATTTTTCCCGGCGGCGATTGGAGTCGTCGTAGAGATCGAAATCGACGGCGTTTGGGATTTCCGTTAGGACTGGGATTGAATCGGTGATATTCCGATCTGCGTCTCCGGTGGTCGCGTGTAGGAGAAGAGTCCCGCCGGAGTTTTTAGGGTTTACGGTGGACGGGAAAGTGCAGTTGACGACGACGGTTGTGTAAACCCGACCGTAACCCCAGTCGGTTAAGATTTTGTTACCGTCGGTTAAAACCCGGTTATCGGACTGGTTAACTGGGACCCACTCGCAACGGTAAGACGGATGTGCGTAAACGTGAAGCGGTTTCGAGGATAAGCCGATAACGGCGAAAGTGTTAACGCCGCCTCTGTAAGCGTTCATCAACACGAAGTTATAAGCCGCCCAGCCGTAACCAGTAAACGAACGTTTAATAACGCCGTTATTCGACACCGGCTTTTCAGCAAACGGCTGTTTGATAACGCCGTTATCTAATTCCGGCTTGTGAGTAAACGGCCGTTTAATGACGCCGTTATCTAATTCCGGCTTCTCGACGACGGAGGAGGTGGAATTAACGGCGTCTGAAGCGGCGATTCGTGAGATGCAGAATCGGAGTTCGGAAGCGGAGATGGAGAAAGAGGAAGGTATAAAAGGAAGAAGAGTGGCTAGAGTGCAGAGAAGGAGTAACGCCATTAAAATGAGCTTGAGCTCGGCGGAGAAATTCCAAAAGAAACATATTAGGAGGTTTTTATCCTTAGTGTTTTGGTCTCTCTCTTTCGCCATTTTCGGGGTTTTTCTTCTTCTTCTTCTCTACTGATGAAGAAGACGAGTGAAGCAGAGAGAAGCTAAAGCGACAGAGGAGAGATAATGAAAGAGTCTCCCTTTTATAATTCTTTGTTTTCTGAATAATTATTTTATTCATTTTCCTGTATTTTTTTCAATTTTGTATTTATTAGAAATTGTACATGTGCTAACAGCAAATTAAGTATTTATGAAAAGCAATGAAAGTAATTATTAGCAGCCAAAATGAGTTGGATTTGGGGAATAAAAGGGTTTAGCTTTTTTTTCTTAACAGAATTTGTCGTCTTTGTATTTTCTCTAGCAATTTTACGTTATTTTTACAAGATCAGTCCTCTAGTTTCTCCGATCTCAACTTATAGCCTTATGAATATCAGTTTATCAATCGACCTTTTGTAAAATGGTATTCGAAAGAAAGTTTATAAAATACCAATTACTAAGAATTTAAGAGGAAAATACTGACTGGGTTATTCTTCTCTCACTGAATCAATTTTGTAGATAATAATTACTCTTTAGAGATTACAAGAATAACAATAATACATAACACAAATTAAAATAAAAATAGAGATTACACGAATAACAAATAATACACAACACAAATTAAAATAGTGATTTTTATATTTAAGAATATCAAAAAAAAAAAAGGAGAAGAAAATCTGAAAATGTATGACGAATAGTAGACTTTTTAAAGGACTCTTGCTTTTTGGTTTCCTCTACCGACGCATGGGACTTCGCATTTTAAATGAAATAACAACATGTGTATGACACGTGGCAGTTTTCGGACCTGCCATGTAAATTATCATTCTCTCCAACGTCCTTTCAAATTATTGCTTCTTTAGAAGCTTAGCAAACGGTCGAAAAAAGCAGGCTATGGTTTCAGAACATTATCCTTTACGTATAAAATAAATAAATTTAAACTCAAAAATATAAAGTATTAGTATTACTATATGGGGGCAAATAGTCCAATATTCATGTATGGGTCTAATATTAAATTTATAACATCCTAAGTTAAAGCAAATAACCATTTGGCTTTGCAACGACAATTTTACCTTCACTTATGCGCCTGGTTTACAAACATCTCATATAATATTTCTATTTTGTTATATATATATAACTAGGATTTAACGCGAATATTTTTTTTAAAAATTGATTTTATTTGAATTTTATAATATGTCTAACTCATGATTTGCCAAACGGGATAATTTGTCTATTTAATCCGTTTTACATATGACTAAAATATTATTTCGGTTAATCCGTAAAACATATAATCTTGAAAACATAACTCTAATATGCATCGTTTAACGACTCTAGTTTTGTTTATTAAAATCTTGTGGTTAGTTCACGAACTCTTAAGAAAATCAATTTTATTGTATCTAACTTTTTATTTTGATATATATTCAAATAAATTATAGTGAAACATATAGCAAGATTTCGAATAAGTTTTAAAAAATATATATATATAGATTGATTATTATTTTAAAATATATAATATTGAAAATAATTAAGAAATTAAATAGTAAATAACCTCTTTAATGATAAATAAATATTTTTTATATTCTCATCATTAATTTTAAAAGACAATTATATATTTTTCTATTTCAATTATCTTTTCTAATTTGTAATGGCATAATATAATAACTTACAAAATAAAATTTATTTTCAAAAATGTCTTCTTAAATAATATTATAGAGATACTTAAAAATAGACCGCAAAAAATAGAAATACCGTTCATAAAGAAACCGAATAGAATATAACGAAACAAAATATATAGTGTAGACACGTGCATCGTTCATAAACTAGAGAAATAGAATATGAAACAAAATAAATTTTTTTCCTGTTTCGTTATGTATAGAACACATAAAACAAAATAGTTATAAAATAAAATAATATTTCATTATATGTGTTCTATATGATGGTGTACAATAATAGAAGTACTATATGACAATATTCTATATAGAAGTTCTATATGATGGTTAACTATAAAACAATTGAGACTTTGTTCTATGCGATTATGTTTTATATAGAAGTTTTATATGATGGTTTTATTTTAACATTTTATATTCATTTTTTTAGAAATATATCTTTGTTTTCAAAATTCAAATCATGTCATATTCAAAAAAAAATCTATGTTTTCTTATACTAAAATTCTGAATTTGAATCATTGTTGTTCAAAAGATTGAATCAAATAATATTTTTCATGCGCATGAGATTCATTTGGGGATAATATTGTATATATTACATAAATATCATACCCAAATCATTTTATGGTCATTCAGTTAATTTTCTTTTATTTTTGTTATTGAGTTTAATTCCCTTTATTATGTTTACTTCTTTCTTTTTGTGCAACAAATATTTATTTACTTTATCCCCATCTATTTGTTACATGGATACTGAATCTAGTAGTGTTCAGGAATTGGTGAATTATTTATTCTATAGTTTCTAAGGGTCTGAATATTTTTAATTTAATAACAAAGAACGCTAATATGAACAAATCAGGTTACAGTAAATCTTATTCTTTAACAAATCACTAAATATTTTATTTTCTTTTTCTTTTCGTATTCGTCGTCAAGTACTACAAATACTATGTACGCATAAAAAGAAACAGTATCTATCCATCACACATTTGTGTGGTGTAATCATTTACTTTTATGTTAGTTATTATTACATCTTTTAATGATAGAATAATACAAAAAAAAACCGTGATTCTGCAAGTCTAAAATCAATTCGGATATTTTTAGTCAATAATTCAGCTATTTTATTTGACAAAAGAAAATGTTTTTCACCATTCCAAAATCCAATACTAGAAGGGCCTATCGCTATGTTAACTAAAGTCAGAAGCCATTATATGCCTTAGTCCATCACTATATACAGTACTTTTGATTCCTGAAATTTCTTTAAAATAGGAGAAATCCATAGCATAATTCGATTTGAACTATCACAGTTCGAAGTTGTTAGACGAGAGAGAAAGAAGAGAGAGAGAGCAAAACAGAAATGTGAAAATGAAATCTCTCATTAATTAATGTAAATTGTACACAGTATTTATATATATGAGTATATATACAAGAGTAAACCAGTAAACCGGTATTAACCATCTAATACACCTCTCAAGTCTTAATTTGGAGCTGGAGGAAGATAAATGCTTGAAATAGACATCTTAGACAAAAACGAATGAAATTGAAATGAGGTCAAAGGCTTTGTTAAGATGTATGTGTGTTGGTTTTCTGTTCCAACATGGAGGGTCTTGAGAAAACCATTCTTCAATTGATCTCGAACCTTGTGACAATCCACTTCTATGTGTTTCGTTCGTTCATGAAACACATGATTTGAAGCTATATTAAGAGCAAACTTGTTGTCACAAAACAGCTTTGCTGGAGCAGATGGGGTAATTTGGAAGTCAAGAAGTAATTGATTTAGCCAAAGGAGATCACAAGTAGCATCGGCCATAGCTCTGTATTCAGCTTTTGTGCTACTTTGACTAACGACTTTCTGCTTCCTTAATTTCCATGAGATCAATGAAGTTACCAAGTAGACACAATAACCCGAAACTGATCGTCTAGTATCTGAACATGTGGCCCAGTCAGCATATGCAAATGTATTTAGGCACAAATCCGTTGTAGCAGAATAAAAAAGACCTTGACCAGGATTGGATTTCAGGTATCAGACTACTTTGTGAGCTGCAGTGAGATGTACATTAGTAGGCTTTGAAAGGTATTGGTTGAGCTTGTGAACAGCGAAGGTTATATCCGTCCTAGTGATGGTGAGATACAACAACTTTCCAATGATTTCCATGTAAGGAGTGGGATTTGAAAGAGGTGTACCAGTTTTTGAGCTGAGATGTATAGTGGGATCCATAGGAACAACACTTGGTTTACAAGCTAGTAGGCATGTCTCCTCCAAAAGACCTAAAGCATATTTTCGTTGACAAACAGACATCCCTTTTCCAGAATGAGCAATCTCTAACCCTAGAAAAAATCGGAGAGGACCAAGATATTTTATTGTGAATGCTGCAACTAATACTCTTTTTACAGATTCCACTGCAAGATCATCATTGTTGGCTATAGCAATATCATCCACATAGACAAGCAATGCAATGAAAGATGAACCAGTCATCTTGACAAAGAGAGTATTATCTGCATATGACTGGATAAAACCATCATCTAGAAGAACATAGGATAAGCGATGGTACCATTGATGGGATGCTTGCTTTAGTCCATATAAGAACTTGTGAAGGCGTAACACTGGCTGATCAGGAAGAGTAGTTCCTTCTGGTGGTGTATAGCCAAGGGGTAAGGCTATATATATCTCTTCATCCATTGTGCCGTGAAGAAAGGCATTTGAAACATCCAGTTGAGTTAAACTCCAACCTTTTCTTGTTGCAAGACCCAACATAAGCTTTATTGATGCAAGTTTAGCTACAGATGAGAATGTGTCTATATAATCCATTTCTTCTTGTTGAGTAAATCCCTTAGCAACCAGTCTAGCTTTGTGCCTTTCTAGGGAACCATCTGCATTGTATTTGAGTTTGTAAACCCATTTGCATCTGATGGCATGCTTTCCCGGAGATAGAGAAGTGACTGCCCATGTTCCCTTTGTTTCAAGAGCTCCAAACTCCTCATTCATGGCCTTATTCCAGTAAACAGATTTTATAGCTTGCGCAAAAGATCTTGGTTCTGTATCAGTGGTGATCAAGAGGATAAAGGATTGATATGAAGGAGTGATATATCATGGTTTTTATCCCTTTTAAGCCATGATATAAGTCCGTTTTATAGAGTCTTTCTACTATTTTGCAGTGTTTTAGAGTCTTTTACAGGTTTTAGCACGTTTGGAGCATAATTGGAGATATTGGAGCTTTCTGGAGCATTTTGGAGCAAAACAGAGATCATGTAGCTGAGAAGCCGATTTGAAGCCCTTGTATCGACCGACACCACCTGGTGTCGATCGATACTGATACCATGAAGGAAGGAAGCGCGTCACTGCCCGAGTATCAATCGATACCACCATGGTATCGGTCGATACCGTCGACCATGGGGAAGGAAACGCGACTTTTCTGAAGAGTTGAAGAATTGCAAAATTGCCCAGAAGACTTTATTATTTACAATTTAGCCCAAAACGTGTTTTAGCATTATAATTAGGTTTTTCAGCCACTTTTGTTGGCTAAGCTTTAATTTACCTTTGTTCTGATTGAGAGAGATTGTTTTAGGGATTTTGGGGAGACAACTCTGAACTCGTTTGTTTCTGATTGATTTCTTTTATGCAATTCTATTCATCTATGATTTCTGTTCCATTAATCATGTCTGAGTATATCCACTTTAGGTTCAGGGTTCTCATAAGTGTTTTCTCTGAATGTTAGGTTAATTAGTTAATTAGGATTCACCATCTGAATTAGTTCTTCACCATAGGTTGTTCCCATAGCTAATTCTAGGTTGACGAATCTAGAACTTAGATCTTAGGATAATTGGTTAGGCACGAGAGTGCGATTAATTACCTGACAGAACTTAGGGTGAGCAAAATAACTATTCGCAAAGAGATTTGGTTTAGTTGTTTTGTGAACATATCAAACTTGAACTAAAAGCTGGTTTAGACTTTAGGATTCGTAAAGAGATTTGGAATTCTAGGATTTAGACTTAGATAGTTTTCGCAACGAGAGTTGGTTAGCTATACTTTAGTGATTTGAGTTCAAGAACTGCGCTAAATCTGAATCATGTTAGTTAGTTCATCTACATTCATTGAATTCCTGAGAAATACCCTGAGCCTATCTTCTTTCCAATTGATTTACAACTTGTTTAATTTATGCACTTGCATTTAATTTCATTATTTGGTTTAGCTTAATTCAGATCTATATAATTTATCGTGCGATATCTGGAGTTCTTGTGTTCGACCCCTACTTATACTACAACACTGCTTTAGTACTTTTTAGGGTATTAATTTGAGCATATCAAATTTGGCGCCGTTGCCGGGGACTCAATTTCACCATTAGATTTTAGCTAAGAATTTCGACTAAGCTCGTCGGTATCGATCGATACTACCCAGTGTCGGTCGATACTCGTCGAATTTTTTTTCTTTTTTGTTACTTACGTTCTTGATCTTTCGTGTTTCAGGTGCATGCCTAATCGAGAGAAACAAGAACACTCATCTAGTTGATCCGTCAAACGAGCAGCTATCACTTTTGGAACGCACAAACAGGAAAGCAAGGAAGCCAGCAGAGATGAACAATCCAATGGTATTGATTCGTGATGAAGCTGGGACTTTGAGAGACCAAGAGGGTCAATTGTGCAATGAGAGGGGGCAACGACTTGATGGTGAGGGAAACATCATAATCCCTCCAGTAGCTGTCGATGAGATTGTCGCGCGGGTTGCGCGCAACAACGAGGTGAATGATGGGAATGCTGTGGTTAATTGTGCTATGACGCTTGGAGAGTACAACAAACCCGATCAGTTCTATGCCAATCGGTCTGCGATTCGTATTCCCACTTTCCAGAGGAATGACTTTGAGCTGAAACCCGCATACTTTACTCTTGTGGGTCAGCATCTTTTTCATGGTCTTCCTCATGAACACCCCATGGATCACATTAAGAGGTTTGAGGACTTGGTCACTAGCATGAAGTATAATGGAGTGTCCAACGATTACCTTCTCTGTAAGCTTTTCCCATACTCTCTTGGCGGGGATGCAGCTTACTGGCTGAAGCAAATTCCACCTGGATCATTGACTACATGGGAGGAGACGAAGAATGCGTTCCTGAATAATTTCTATGATGATGCGAGATCCGAAGAGCTCAGGAACAAGATCTCCCAGTTTTCTCAGGGAACGACTAAAGAGTTTAAGGCTGCTTGGATCAGATTCAGGTCATATCAGAGAGATTGTCCACATCACGGGTTTACTAAGGTTCAGTTGCTGGGTATCTTCTTCAGAGGGATTGATTGGAGGTATCAGATGGCTTTGAATGCTGCGAGTAATGGTAATTTCAACACCATGTATCCAGACGATGCTTATGTGCTGATTGAGAACTTGGCGTCTAGCAATAGCACCAAGAATGCAGACTTTGAGCAGAAGAAGCAGGCTGGGAATTTGGATGGATCGCAGATTGCTGAGGTTCAAGCCAAGCTGGATTCAGTGCACAATCTTCTGATGGGTAAGACGAAAGCTGTTCACTTTGCTGATGAGGATGAAGTGAAATGTGTTAACTACATTGGTGGCGCTGGATTTCAAAGTCAAAGATATCAATACCCACCTTAACCACCCAAAACTCCATGGAGCAAGGTTGAGTCTATGTTTGAGCAGCTTCTTCAAGGGCAAGATAAGATGACAGTGAGCTTTAATGGGAAGTTGGATGCTCTGTACATAGATCTGAATGGAAAAATCGAGGCTCTCAGTACTAGTCACAAGATGCTGGAAACTCAGGTAGCTCAGGTTTCAGCAGCTGTCAAGGGAAAGATGGTTCATGCACAGAATGAACACGTCAATGCAATCACCTTAAGAAGTGATGAAGAGGTCGATCCAGGAGTGAAAACCGGCATAACTGCAACGAATCTCGTCGATCTTGCTGAAGATGACGACGATGAGGCTCCCGAAATCGCCCCAATATCGATCGATACCACCCAGCATCGGTCGATACCCGTCCAAGGATCTGCCAAAGACGTTTTGACACAACAAGTATCGACCGACACCACCTAGTGTCGATCGACACCAGTGCAGATACTCTCACGGGACATCTCAGAACCCCCAATGTCGATCGACACCACACCTGTATCGATCGACACCACATCTGAAGAGACGACAAAGAAGCCTTGTATCGATCGATACCATTCTAGTATCGATCGACACCCCTCGCAGACTGAGCCAGAAACTGTGAAAACACCCAAGATTGTCGAGGAACGTGTCTACAAACCTAAAGTGCCATATCCTCGACCACCTAGACATCTCATGAACCCTATCTCTCCAAAGCAGATGCTTGGCTTTGAGAAGATGGTATGCAGGATTCCCCACTCACTGACTTTTGAAGAAGCTATAGAGTACCGCCCTCTGCTGAGTCATTTCCGAGATTGCAGAGAAACTCTGGAAGAGATCGAAGTACTCTTTATCAAGGCAAGAAGCAAGTCACTACCGCTGAGGCAGCTGACTAAGAGGGAAGACCCAGGAAAATTTTCAGTTCCATGCTCTATCTCTGGAGTTAAATTCAAAGAGTCTATCGTTGACTCGGGAGCTTGCGTCAATGTCATGTCAAGGGCAATTGCAGAGAGAGTGGGAGCTGATATTCGTCCGCCCAAGACATCCATTACATACGCGAACTGTATCACCTCACTTCCGCACGGTACAATCCCTGATTTGATGGTCATAGTAGGAGATTGTCTGGTTCCTACTGATTTTCAAGTTGTGGAGATGAGTGCAAGATCTACTACGCAGTTGATTCTTGGAAGACCGTTCATGGCTACGGTTGGTGCCATTATGGACACACCCAACGAGAGAGTCTCATTCTCATACATTGACAAGGAGGTGTACAACAAAGCCATTCCTTCTGGAAGAACTCCCACACGTGTCTCTTGCATCGATGTTGTCACAAAAGAGACGTTGGCAGCTGATCTTTTGGCAGAGCCTCCTGACGAGCCCACTGTCATAGACCTTCTATATAGTCCTCCTGTCATCACAACGAAAAACGTCAAAACAGCTAAGGCAAAGAAGAAGGTGAAGAGCAAAAGAGTGAAAGGTGATCCTTCTATGACTTTAATCCCACAAAAGTGTGATGGGAACTCGATTGAGTACAAGGTGAAGTGCAAAGGAACCTCAAAACCATTCTCCAAGGCTAGAATCATTCTTACTCCGGAGATGAAAGAGAAAGGAAAAGAGGTTATAGAGAGCATATTGAGTAGAACTCTGAGTTTGCAAGTATCTAGCTGTGGAACTTGCATGGGAGTAAGCTCTCAACCTTGCCCTGACTGATCACCTGAGCCAAAGTCAAGCTAATGACTAAAAACAAGCGCTTGGTGGGAGGCAACCCACTGGTAAGTTATACATAAGCTTTTCTATTATTTTTGTTTTTGATTTTTGGTTTTTGGTTTTGTGTTTCACGTGAAGAAGCAGATTCAGAAGAGCAGCATCGGTCGACACCCGCCACTCAGGTAAGCCTCCTTCGATTTTCACTAATCCACTCAACTCTTCTATTTTCTTTTACCAACCCTAGACTAGATAACACTGGGGACAGTGTTGTTTAAGTCAGGGGGAGGTAGTTGCTGACAACGTGTTTGTTTTTCTTAGAGTCAGTCGTTTTTGTGTCAAATTTGTTTTATTGAGTCAAAATTTTGTTGGAGATTATGATCTTGTTCTTGAATCTTTTGTTTTGACTTTGCTTCTGAGTGTCCATTGTTACAGAATCAGTTCTAGATCGACTAATGAAAAATCCAAAGGCTGACCAGTTAACTAGAAGACGCACATGTTTCCAGCAGAGTTCTTTTAAAGCCTGAGCCAAATTTCTGCACTTCATCGACGTGGTTAGTATTCACAGAGCTTGATTCCTCATTCATATCTGACAAAGGAACTCATGTGTTTAAAAGTGATAGTATCTCCCTCCCCTGTTATAAGTTAATAAATAAGAGCATGAAAAGATGAGATGATTTTCTTATGAGTAGAGGGCTAGGAAAATTTCCAGCGATCCCATTATTCTACTTGGTGAGGGATGATCACACAGAGGAATGGAAGCGAGGCTCGGATTTTCCTATGATGTCATTATTCGCCTACACCCTTTGATACATTGAGAGGGAAGAACCGGGGATTCGGTGGCAAACACCATCAATACTCGCGTCTCAAACCTTGATTTGTATATGCGAATCTAAAAAAATAAAAAAAATAAAAAAAAAGAAAAAAAAGAGAGAACAAAATAAGAAATAAGTCTGGGGAGAGAAAGTGATTAAAAAAGTGTGAAATTTGGTGGTTCCTTGTCATGATATTTTATGGGAAAGAATCTAGAAGGTTCTTGGTATTAATCACAGCGATAAAACTGACGATGATGGGTTTAATTGAATGAAGCTGCGAAATAATGTGTGTAGTCTGGGGAAGCTGCGAATGCCTAAGGAGAAGTACATGGTGGTTAGATTTGGAACTGGTTAAGTGACATTTGGGTGCTTGGGAAAAAGGTCATTGCAATGGTTCAAGAACAGGTGAGTCTCCGTGTTTTCAAACCTCTTTATCTGGTTTAGTCTTCTATTTGCTTGAGGGCAAGCAAAGGCTAAGTCTGGAGGAGTTGATATATCATGGTTTTTACCCCTTTTAAGCCATGATATAAGTCCGTTTTATAGAGTTTTTCTACTATTTTGCAGTGTTTTAGAGTCTTTTACATGTTTTATCATGTTTGAAGCATAATTGGAGATATTGGAGCTTTCTTGAGCATTTTGGAGCAAAACAGAGATCATGTAGCTGAGAAGCCGATTTGAAGCCATTGTATCGACCGACACCACCTGGTGTCGATCGATACTGATACCATGAAGGAAGGAAACGCGTCACTGCCCGAGTATCGATCGTTACCACCATGGTATCGGTCGATACCGTCGACCATGGGGAAGGAAACGCGACTTTTCTGAAGAGTTGAAGAATTGCAAAATTGCCCATAAGACTTTATTATTTACAATTTAGCCCAAAACGTGTTTTAGCATTATAATTAGGTTCTGATTGAGAGAGATTGTTTTAGGGATTTTGGGGAGACAACTCTGAACCCTTTTGTTTCTGATTGATTTCTTTTATGCAATTCTATTCATCTATGATTTCTGTTCCATTAATCATGTCTGAGTATATCCACTTTAGGTTCATGGTTCTCATAAGGGTTTTCTCTGAATGTTAGGTTAATTAGTTAATTAGGATTCACCATCTGAATTAGTTCTTCACCATAGGTTGTTCCCATAGCTAATTCTAGATTGACGAATCTAGAACTTAGATCTTAGGATAATTGGTTAGGCACGAGAGTGCGATTAATTACCTGACAGAACTTAGGGTGAGCAAAATAACTATTCGCAAAGAGATTTGGTTTAGTTGTTTTGTGAACATATCAAACTTGAACTAAAAGCTGGTTTAGACTGTAGGATTCGTAAAGAGATTTGGAATTTTAGGATTTAGACTTAAATAGTTTTCGCAACGAGAGTTGGTTAGCTATACTTTAGTGATTTGAGTTCAAGAACTGCGCTAAATATGAATCATGTTAGTTAGTTCATCTACATTCATTGAATTCCTGAGAAATACCCTGAGCCTATCTTCCTTCCAATTGATTTACAACTTGTTTAATTTATGCACTTGCATTTAATTTCATTATTTGGTTTAGCTTAATTCGGATCTATATAATCTATTGTGCGATATCTATAGTTCTTGTGTTCGACCTCTACTTATACTACAACACTGCTTTAGTACATTTTAGGGTATTAATTTGAGCATATCAAGGAGAAAGAGATTCATAGGACAGAACAGAGGAAAGTGGATAAAGGACTCAATGAGAAGGAGTTGGTTTTATTTCTTGAGTAAGGTAGCAGTGATACTGGGAAAGATATGACAGAGCCTTAGCCGTTCGTTTAGGCCTTACAACATGCGCATAATTCATATCAGTTGAGCCCTCGACAGTTTGTTGTGTGATGGGTAAGGTGTTAGAGTGTGCATTGTGTAATGGTAATGATGCATGTTTTGATGATGATGATGATGAATGTTCTACTATATGTGATGATGAATGTGTATGAGATGCATCAAGAGAATGAGATGTAATAGAAGAATGTGATGCATCATGTGAGTCAAATGCAACATGTGATGAAGTGGAGGAAAATCAGGACTAGTTGAATGATCAAGAACATGTAATGGTAGAATGGATAGTGGAAATAGATCAGGTGCAGGAGGAGAAAAACAACTTGAATCATGAAAAAGAAAGACAGTTTCATAAAAAACTACATTTCTTGAAACATATATAACATTGGATTCTAAGTCAAGCACTTTGTAACCCTTATAACCATATGGATATCCAAGAAAAACCGATGGTTTGGCTCTAGGAGAAAACTTTGTTCTAAATTTCGGGTAAGTTGAGACATAGCAAAGACAACCAAAAACACGCAATACATTCAGGTGGTTTCTTGAGCAGTCTCTCATATGGCGATTGGTTTTCAAGTAAAGGTGATAGAATTCTATTGATTAAGAATGCATCAGTTTGAACACAGTCACCCCAAAAAGATATATGCACATTGGATTGAAAAAATAAAGCTCTAGCAACATTTAAGAGATGCTGGTGTTTACGTTCAACTACAGAGTTCTGTTGGGGTGTGTCTACACAAGAAAAATAGTGAATCATTCCCTTTTTAGTGATTAGGTGAGGAAATTTTAATTCATGTGCATTATCTGATCTAATTGCTTTAACAGTAGCAATATATTGTGTTTCAACTAACTTGAGAAAAGCAGGAAAGACAATTGCAACATCACTTTTATTTTTCAGAAGATAAATCCATGTTACACGAGTGGAGTCATCGACAATGGTAAGAAAATAATGAAAACCTTCTATGGTTTCTTTTGCGAAGGGACCCCAAATGTCAAGATGAACAAGATCAAAAGCATACAAGCCATATTATTGAGAAACACATAAGGAAGTCTTTTCTGTTTAGCTAAAGGACATATTGAGCAATGAGATGAACTAGACACATGTTTTGGTAAAGAACTTTTTGTTGCAAGACTTTGTGACTTGGTTGAAGTAGGATGTCCAAGGCGGTGATGCCAGAGATCTCCATTAGCAACCAAGGATCCACAAAAAGCAATTGAAGTAGATGAGTTGTCTAAGTCATGCTTGGTAAATACATATAGATTGTGGAAAATGCTACACTTCCCAATCATCGAGCCCAAAGAAAGGTCATGAATTATGCAAGAATCAGGAAAAAAATGAGCAGAGCACAGACTTTTGGTGACTAATGAGCTGACACTAATGAGATTAAAATGAAATGATGGTATGTGAAGTACGTCATGTAATGTTAAAGATGCATAAAGATGAACAATGCCAGTGTGAATTATGGGTACTCTAACACCATTTGGTAATGTGACTGTCAAGTTCTCAACCAATTTAAACTCTGCAAACAGTGTAAGATCTTAACAAACATGACTAGTAGCTCCACTATCTATTATCCAAACATCACTAGGGATTAGAGTGGATAAAGAGGATAAATAATGATTTTGATATGTAAGGATATTATTCTGGAATCGAAGATATGTAGAGGGAAAAGATACAGTACCTGCATTCGCATTGCAAGCCATAATACCATGCTCAGTGATAGAAGGTAATGAACGAGCCTCTTGTATTTGAGTGTGAGCCGTGAGCTGAGATATTAACAGTTGAACTTGCTCCGGTGAGAAAGAGCTTAAAATCCAAAGTGTTACTTCCAGAAGTGACATTTGTTGGCATATGTGGTGTTGTGACAACCTCAGTGACAACATTGGCAATAACATTCTCTTTGTTGTATGTCTTTATAGACATTTTCCATTGTTGAGAAAAACCAGTAGAGTTTTGATTCTGGAAGGCTGGAGGATTTTGAGTATATGCAGGCTTTTGAGCATAAGATTGCTTCTCAGCATAAGCTTGATTAGATACCTTTGGTCCTTCATATCCATGAGGATAACCATGAAGCTTGTAGCACTTGTTGACAATATGTCATGTCATGCCACAATGAGTACAAACTGGCATGGGCCTTGGTTTGTAGTTAGCATAAGCCGCAAAAATACTCATTCTCAGACTCATAACATGAACCAAATGTTTGAAAAGCCACGTTTCAACATTGGTAACAGGTTTTAGCACCCTCTGCTTCTCATCTTGACAAGCCATGTTGAATACTTGTTCAATGTCATGCAAGGGCTTAATCATCAAGACTTGACGCTTTGTAGCTTCATAAGCTTCATTTAACCTCATCAAAAACTTCATAATTCTGCTTCTATTAAGCATTTTCTTCCAGTTTTTAGCAGCATCACACTCGCACTTTCCACAAGTGCATAAACGCATTTCTACAAAGTTGGTATACGTTTCCCACAACGTTACCAATTCAGTATAATATGTATTGACATCACGAGATCCTTGACGAACAAGACATTATTGTTGTTCAATCTCAAAAATTCGTGCAAGATCATCTTGTTTGAACCTATTCATCAAGCTATTCCAGATTCCTTCAGCAGTAATCATATAGAGAAGACTAGCGCTAATTGTTTTCGATATTGAGTTCAACAACCACGTTGTGACCATGTCATTACACCTAGACCATGATCCATCATTTATATCAGTATCAGGAGGTTTAGGAATTGTAACATTAACAAAACCGAGCTTGTTGCGAACGTTTAGCGCAAGTCGTACTAATCTTTGCCAGGAATGAAACTCTGCACCGCTTGTAAGCCGATCGGAGACCAAGACAAGTCCGGTGTGATCATTACTGTGAAGATAGAACGGATTTTCATAGAGATCGGTCGATTGTCGATTCATCGCACGATTAGGCAGATTCTCATCGGAATTGCGTTGTTGAGTTGCAGAAGTTGTCGACATCAACGAATTGAAGAGAGCTTCAGAGAACCTCGAACAAAGAGAAATCACAATCGATCCAATCGATTTTGCGAAGGAGAAATCAGAAAAAATGAGCTGCGAATCCCAGATCGTGAGGCACTTTAGATGAAAAATTACGGATCACATTGAAGAAAAAAGAAGCGAATCGCGGAAGAATTCATCGATTTCTGTCTCTGATACCATATCACAGCTCGAAGTTGTTAGACGAGAGGGAAAGAAGAGAGAGAGCAAAAGAGAAATGTGAAAATGAAATCTCTCATTAATTAATGTAAACGGTATACAGTATTCATATATATGAGTATATATAAGAGTAAACCAGTAAATCAGTATTAACCATCTAATATGAACCATTTTCTATTTTTTCTATTTTGCGTACAAGATGATTTTGAGAACCGTGAAAAATGAAATTTAAAAGTATTATTACAAAGTTAAACTTATAATTATGCGATTTTGAGTGGAGTATGATATTAGTTGCACAAGGAAACAAATAAACCAAAAAGTGAACGTGTATAAGCGATAAATAAAACCTCCGTAATTGATTAGATCTCCAAATGATGATTTTCACTTAACTTTATGGATATTAATGATGAAATACGTAATTATGTGTCATCATGATCCATTGATCCCTCATGACTCAGAATTTTTCTTTACAAGGATGCCATAATTCAATTTGCATATTTTTCATTCCAGTCGATCTTTGTTTTATTTTAGTTTTATATGCATAAACAATTCAAAAAAAATATATGCATAAACAAATTTTAAAATATAATACTCTCTGAACAAAAAAAAAAAAATATGATACTCTCTCGATTTCTAAGTTCTTATCATCTTATGTTTTCGCGTTTTCATAACAGTTTTATAAGTAAAACAAGGTTGCAACAGAAGTTTTTTTTATCGAATTTCAAGATGATAAAGTTTACGTGAGGAGAATATTTCTTATGTTTCTAATAGAATCATTTCTTGAGTTTTCTTCTTGTTCTTAAAAGATTGGTTTTATAGATTCTATTTAATTATCGTATATTATGATGAGTCTTGAAGCATTTAATAAGTGATATTGTTGGGGATAAATAATCCCTCATCAGATCAACGAATCAGAACGTGACATTTGTTTAGATTAAACGGTTATTTAACTTAAAAGTGTACTACTTCGAGAGAGTCTCTCGGGTTACGAGGCTAGGTGATCGAACCTTAAAACATGTTGTATGACGTGTCACCATAGACTAGACGACCACTAGACCTAAAAACGCACCATCTTGAGAGGGTGCGGTTACGAGGCCGGGTGGTCGAACATTAGGATAGGTTAGAACAGGTCGTATGACCATCTTCTCCCAAAACCATTCTCGAATAGCGGAAGTGGGAAGTAAGGAGATAAGTGATCCGGGCAGGAGCAAGCCAGCACCCCGATCATATCAACACAAACTGGGCAGTAATACCCGGGAAGGTAAACTCCTAGATAATCGGGTAGTAATACCCGAGAAGGTAAGACTTCCACGTAACCGGGTAGCAATACCCGGGGAGGTAAGGATACCAGATATCCCCCGAAAGGTTAACGGGAAAGATAAGTCTAAATTCACTTTAAGCTAAAGTTGACTCTCATACTAAGCCCATAGCTGGCCAATTTTGGCCTATATGACAGGTGAAAGCGACTAGCCACTATTCATGGGGAAGATAAAAGCATGGGCGTTCAGAGCGCGTGGCAGCGCCTAAACTGTCGTAGTAGCACGGGTTCGGCGTGGCGCATGCACCATGCAGCGGCTTTGTCGGGAGCACATACATAAACGACAAAGGAGGTGTGCAGAAAAGCACTCGAGTACCTCGTACGCGACCCGATGGAGGATCAGAGACCCGACCCGACATAACGAACGCAACATGGTATACAAGCTGGGTCAGGTATACTCTATAAATACAACCCTCACTCCTCGAGGGAGGGGGATCCTAATTTTAACTCTCACACAAAGGGATCCGATCATCTTTCACTCTCTCGCAGAGAGAACTCTATAAAACACTTAACTTTTCCTTCTTTTCGGGACTTTCAGTCCCATCTCCGACCATTCTCCAGTCAACTTCACAGTTGCTCCTAGACCGTGGAGTTCTCACACCCAAACTTTTATTTTGTTCTCTTTTACCACTGAAAGCTCACCAACTAAAGTCCATTGTGGATCCATCCTTTCTTTCGGACCCAATAGGAACATTTCCTCATCCCGTTTTCCGATTACACTTTCTCAATGTTTTGAAACCCGACCGGACCCGCGGTCGGACCAGTAAACCCGGCGACCCGATAAATAATCCGGTTCGGATTATATGCTAAAATCCGCTACTTAAAAATCCGGTAAAAACCCAAAAAAACCTGCTATTAATCCGCGACCCGGTGGGTTATAGTTCAAGTTAAAAATATAAAATTCTAACACGTCCAAAAAAATTTGAGACTAAAATATAGAATTTTTATTCTCTTTGACAGTTCGTCTCCCCATTCTAACTCCATCACAAACCAGCGGCAACATCGAACATAAAATCTCTTTGTATACCGTTCATCTCTCTTGTTTTTATTTTCTTTTGTTTTTGTTTGTCGTGAATCTCATGTTTTCTATTCTTCTGTTTTTGCAAATGAAAATTAAAATCAAAAGAGAAACTTTAAAATCTCTTTGTACACCGTTCATCTCTCTTCCAATTTTTTTTAATTTTTTTTTCTTTTGTTTTTGTTTTTTTGTGAATCTCATGATTTCCATTCTTCTGTTTTTGCAAATTGAAATTAAAATCGAATGAGAAACTTTAAAACTTTTTAACCATATTCTCATACACGAGTCTTTGTATATTTACATTTATAATATATATATATATATATATATATATACTATATATAGAAAATTTATTAATTTATTCACCCGCGGTTGATCCAGTGACCCGAAAAGTAATCCGGTTCACTGTCTGGATCGGGTTTCAAAACAATTGCTCTATCTGCTTTCCGGCGAACCACTCTGTGGTCTTTCTATAATATATTCTGACTTGGATGTCGGAGAGCCATCGAAAAACACACATCCATCGTGTTTTGCGGACCTTCACGTTTTTATTTGTGATGCAGGAAACTAGCCCCAGAAGACAAAAAAAACCCGTAACAAATATAAATAGAATTATTGGAAAGTGCAAAATGGTATTAACATAATTATTGGAAAATAAATGAAACATATTAAAAAAATAACTAGTCAAAATAAATATTTATTATTTTTCAATATGTGTAAAAAACTTTTAAAAAATCAATTTATTAGGATTTAAAGGAGTATGGAATTAAGAATTGCATCAATTTTTGTACCAAATGGGGTCTACCAAAGCCTCTTTTCATATTTTTCTTCCTACTCAAAAGCTAAGGAGAATTTGTTATCAACAAAAAAAAGAGAATAAAGTATAAATAGTTCATTGATAATCTAACACATGACATTGCTTCTTAACTTTTGCACATGCTCTGCCTCTCTTCTTTACATTATTCCACATATATATCCCACACAAACTAGTAACCTCAAAAACAAATTAAACAAAATAATATAAATATATACACACGCATATATAGATATATTAAATTCAAAACAGAATCACACACACACATACGAAAAGGCTTTTGTACAAAAATCAATACCTAAAGTTAGGACCTCAAATCTATAAATTACATGGTAGATATAGTACTACAATAATAACAAATCAATATTATTTAAATACATAAAACTAAAGCCAAAATGATACAATAACAACGATCTTTTTTGCCTATAGAGCCGCCATGGCCGTACACTCGAGATGTCTCGGACAAGTGATCAAGTGGTCGTTGGTTAAACCGGCAGCTTGCATTAACGAATGTATAACGGTCGGACCAACAAATCTAAACCCACGACGAATCATGTCTTTGCTTATGGTCTCCGATTTCGATGTCTTAACCGGAATCTTTTGACAAGATGTGTATTTTGTGGTGACCGGTTTGTGTTTCATAAATCCCCATATGTATTTGTTGAATGACCCCAAATCTCTTTTTACCTGAAAAAAAAAAAACTTTTATCAATAATAAGATGAAATTGAAAAGTTTAATTATATGTAAATAAACTGAAACCAAGCCAAATCGAAATGGTTAAACCCAATCTCGTGATTAATATATACCTTAAGAATTTGTTTAGAGTTGTCAACAATTGCAAGGACTTGGCTAAGGCCAATGCCATAGTCGTTGACTATTGAGTGTATCTTCTTCTCGTTGAAGTCTGCGACCAACTCTGCCTCAAAACCAGAGAAAGCCTCTCTGTGAAACCAAAGGTTAAAAATTTAGACCAAAATTTCACGAGAAAAGCAAAAAAGTAGCAATTAATTCTTCTTACCTAAAAGTGTTTCTTCTCTTCAAAACCGAAGTCCAGTCGGATCCGACCTGAGCTCCGGTTAACACCAGAAGCTCAAACAGTAGCCTGAGAAAAGATTTCAACATTAATCTTAATTAGTATCAATTTTTCAGAAATGGGTTTTATTTATAATTAAAGGAAGAAAGATTTTATTTACTTGTCATCATGAACAGGAACTCCCCATTCTCTGTCATGGTAAGCCACATAGATTGGATCTGTCAAAACAAATTAAGATTTTAGATCCAATTAATCAATGCTGACTTGAAATGGAAGAGGAAAAAAAGGTTTTCTTGCTGAACAAGTAACTCTTACACACCTGAACTTGTAGTGATGAAACTGCATCTCTTCTTCTTCTCATGCTCAACAGTTAAGTTTTTTTCGTTTGATTTTACGGATTTGATCCTACCGTAATGAGAGATTTTCTTCTTTCTTGCTTCTTGTTTCATCGCAACCTCTTCTCTTCTTGCAGCAGCTATACTTCCAGGCTGCTTCTGAGCAGTCACCATGGACATAACCTCTCTGCAGCCACCATCAGTGCTCTCTGATAATTTCACCGGTTTAGGCTTCTCAGAACCGGCCGGTTTTCTTAAGGATTTTGATTTGGGAGACAAAGGAGGAGAGTTTAGAGAAATTGGTCTTGGTGAGGGTATCTTTGATGGAATAGGATGGATCAAAGGCTTAGGAGGAGATTTCTTGAGTGAGTTGCGTCGGTCTAATGTCGGAGCTTGGTTCGATTTCGGTTGAAGAACCGGACGACCGTTGATTTGGGAAATAGCTTCTTGGTTCATGTTCTTTGATTTTGAGGAACACATTTTTTTTTCTCTAGCTTTGTGTTCTTGAAGGATGATGATAATGGGATGAAACAAATGTGAGATCTCTAAAAGGGTTTTTATATGTGGGCAAAAGGATGATGAATTGTGGGGTAGGCATCAAATTTAATAATTGCTAGTGGGCTGTACTCATATTAGTTATATGCACACTAATTAAGGTTTTTGAGACAAGAGTCTTGGATTGTGTTTAATGAGGTTTGTGGGTGTTAATTAGGGTTTGGAGTGAAAGAGAAGTTGGTTTCTTTAGGAACATGGTGGGGTGAGATATGTAATGCAAATGCAGAATAGCCTATTGCTTAGGGAAGTGCTACTCTTGGGTCACATTGTAGGACAAGGACACCACATTCTTCTTTTTTTTTTTACCCTTATCTCATATTCTATATTTTTCATGTATTTATTTTGTATCTAATTGCTTGATATTATTTTATTTTTATGAACGAATTTAGGGCCATTCTCAAGGATCTCAAGCTTTTTGTTTTCTTTTCCAAAAAATTCCAGAAATTGTTTTTCGAAGGTGCTTAGAAATGCTTTAAAAGTCTTTCTAAATTTAAAGAAGCATTGTTAAACTTTCTAAATGCATTCATAGATCAGTTAAAAATAAAAAATAGGAAGACTTCCTAATTTATTTATTTTTCTTAAACCACCATCAACAAATATTGGTATTTTTGAAAACAACGTTTATGTTTTGGTATTTGGGGTATTCTTCAAGAACTTGTTTTGAAATATCGGTCATTCGTAGTTAATTGTTTTCGAAATTTTATTTAATTCTTACTAATTATCTGAATATTTTTATATATAGGTTTTTTGTTTTATAGATTCCGAAATATATATTTTTTTTTGTTAAAGGATTTTCTTTTGTTATAAATTTTGAAAATTTTGGATCTTTTGTCCATAATCTTCTCTGATCACTACAAGAAAACATGGTCATTTCCGACGGCAATTCCGACGGCCATAATTCCGTCGGAAATTTCCGACGGGATTTGGACAAAAGTACAATCCGTCGGAATACCCGTCGGACAAATTCCGACGGATGTTCGACAGATGTTGACCTTGCCGACAAATTCCGACGGATTTCCGACGGATGTTCGACAGATGTTGACCTTGCCGACATCGTTGCCGACATCGTTGCCGACATCTTGCCGACATCGTTGCCGACATCGATAATATCTACGTTGTATCCGTCGGAAAACACGCACAATTTTCCTTATAAAAACGTATCCACCCTCTCATTTACAATCACAACAACAAAAAAAACCCTCTCTTATTTAAGTCCTTACGAAAATGTCTTCTTCAGATCCTTATAATTATTTTTGATCATGGATGGACAAGCCTCATCAAATTCCGGACACGGGCCTAGTTACGGAGGAATTCAAAGAAGGTATGCAAGAATTCATGGCATTTGCGGGTAAGCAGAAGAAAGCAAAAAAAACCGGTAAAATCTACCGTCCTTGTACCAATTGTGGGAATCTTAGATTAATCGTGGTAGATGAAGTATGGTCACACATGTATTGTTATGGGTTTATGTCGGGTTACAAGATTTGGTATTATCACGGAGAAAATGATATAATGGTGGATAATTATGATAATACTACTGAACAGTATATTGGGGATAACGCTAACTTAGAAGAACCTGCAATGGAAGTAGAAAGTACCGTAGGTCATGTTCAGATGGTGAACGATGCATTTCGTGAAAGTATACCATCGGTTGCTGAGTATGGAGATAGAAGAGAAGAACCTAAATTAGAAGCTCGAAGATTTTTTGATATGTTAGACGCTGCTAAACATCCGTTATATGATGGGTGTAGAGGTGGACATTCCCCTTTATCAACTGCAACTAGGATGATGGGTATAAAGACGGATTTCAATTTGAGTGAGGATTGCGTGGATGCAATCGCTGATTTTGTGAAAGACATTTTGCCAGAAGATAATCTTGCACCGGCATCATACTATGAGATATAGAAACTTGTTCAAGGTCTAGGATTGTCGTATCAGATGATAGATGTATGCATTGACAACTGTATGCTCTACCGGAGAGAGGACGTAGACTGTTCGACATGCCGTTTTGTCGCAAACCTCGGTATAAGGAAACAGGCGGAAGAGTGTCAGTGCCATATAAACGGATGTGGTATTTGCCGTTAACAGAGAGATTGAAGAGGTTATATCAGTCAGAGCGCACAGCGGGAGCAATTAGATGGCATGCAGAGCATACAACAGATGGACAAATCGCCCATCCGTCAGACGCAGGAGCATGGAAACATTTTCAATCAATGTATCCCAGCTTTGCGTATGAGGCGAGGAACGTATACCTTGGATTATGTACCGATGGTTTCAACCCTTTTGGGAAGCACGGCAGACAATATTCTTTGTTGCCAGTAATTGTAACACCTTACAATTTGCCGCCATCTTTGTGCATGAGACGGGAGTTCTTGTACCTTAGCATTCTCGTTCCCGGACCAGAGCATCCGAAGAGATTACTTGATGTGTTTTTGCAGCCATTGATTTATGAGTTGCGAATGTTATGAGACCAAGGTGTTGAGCGTTTGATGTTTCTTGTAAGCAGAATTTCGTCATGCGGTCGGTACTTATGTGGACCATTAGCGATTTTCCAGCATACGGCTTGTTATCAGGATGGACAACGCACGGAAGGTTATCGTGTCCGTACTGTCAAGATAACACAGATGCGTTCCAATTGAAGCACAGACGCAAAACGTCTTGGTTTGATTGTCATAGGCGATTTCTACCTAGCGATCATCCTTATCGTCGGAGCACCACATTGTTTAGGAAGAACCGGAAAGTAATTGATGGTCCACCTCCTGAGTTAGATGGACAGTATTTGTTGGATCAGTTCAGAGATTTTGGTGCAGATAAGACCATTGATTGTGGTGGTAACGGGCATCATCCGGTTGATGGTTGTGGCAACGTACATAATTGGCACAAGAGAAGTATTTTCTGGGATTTGCCTTATTGGAAGGACCATCTTTTGAGGCATAATCTGGATGTCATGCACATTGAAAAAAAAAAATTCGATAACATTATGAACACCGTTCTCAATGTCCAAGGGAAGACGAAGGACAATCTGAAGTCTAGATTGGACTTGCCAGACATTTGTTCTCGTAGAGCACTACATGTGACAAGGAACGGGAAGCCTCCGGTCCCGGCTTTTCGTTTGGATGAACCTTCAAAGGCCGCGTTTTTTGACTGGATTGCCGAAAGTGTTAGATTCCTGGACGGATACGCATCTAACATTCGGAACTGTGTTGATCATGGAGAAGGGAAGTTTATTGGGATGAAGAGTCATGATTGCTATGTGGTGATGCAGCGCCTCCTTCCATTTGCTTTTGCATGTCTTCTACCACGTAATGTCCACGAAGCAATTGCATGTACAATCATTAAATTATTTTGTTAATACTTTACACAATATATACTTTAGTATTTAATTATTCATTTGTTATCCATATTTTGCAGGGATTGGTGCCTTTTTCCGAGATATATGTTCTCGCTCTATTACATCAGACGGTATCCGCAATCTTGCGGATAATATACATGTAATCCTTTGCAATTTGGAGAAGATATTTCCGCCTTCCTTCTTTGATGTTATGGAACATCTAACAATTCATCTCCCTCGAGAAGCAGAGCTTGGAAGCTCGGTTCAGTACCGTTGGATGTATCCTTTTGTACGGTATATGTTCCTCATATATTCTTAGAGATTGGACGACTTAGTGGAAAAGGCAAGAAGCGGAGACTTTCATCGTAGGAGCGGGATCATTTGCATATGTATATTCTCACAAACTGCGACGGAATTGAAGAAAATGAGAGGTATTAAATTGAACCAAATTATTAATTACTTATTAGGTCCTTGCTTATATATATATTAATGTGATAATCACTTCAATGTCACAGCTTGTATATGGCTTAACGTTTTTCATTTCCGAACAAAACAGAGGACGAACTAATCGAGCTCAAACAGGAAGAGTTCGGACGTTGGTTAAGAGATTACGTAAGTATTTTAATTGCCTTGTTTAAACTTTCATATATAATGAATGATTTCTTTTACTCATTTTTAATTTATTTGTGCAGGTGACGATAGAGAAGGCTAACGGACAAAGCTTTCCCACGTGGTTAGAAGAAATTTTGCGCTTTTCCACTAGCAAACGTGCAGTCACATGTTATGTATAGCACACAGAGGTACGCTTTTAAGATTCTTTGGGATGATAGGAGTGAGACAACTTCGGATTACGGTGTATCTACTCAGTCCGGTGATCTTGTATACTATGGTGTCGACGTGAGATTTTCGATGTTCAGTACCCGGGAATGCTCGTTTTGAGATGCGTTGCATTTTTATGCGACTGGAACGACCCATTAGTAGGAAGCGGTGTGCGACACGACCAATTTGGCGTTACATCATTACATAGCAGAAAGCGACTCCAGAAATACGAGCCATTCGTACTTGCTTCACAAGCAGACCAGGTTAGTTTTATTCTTTTATGTTAATTTATGGGTTTCTGCAAATCAACCCCTCAAGTGGAAATTTTTTGCAAGTTTACCCTTGATTTTTGCAAGTTTACCCTTGATTTTTGCATTACCGTGTCTAAATTGTTATATGACTTTATTACATGGTGTAGGTATGCTATATTCCCTATCCTCGAGTGACAAACAAGCAAGACCCGTGGATTACAGTCACATCAATAAACCCGAGAGGTAGGGTTCATGGGATGTCCGATCATGAACCCCTCCAGCAAAACTCTGTTGGTTTAGGTTCGATCGACCATTCCCTTGAGGTCGACCTTGTTGTTGATTTCACCGTACATGCCGATGATCGGGTATTTGAGGATTCAGAGGAAGAATTTGACGAATTTGGTAAAACTTCCGATTTAGCAGAAACAGATTACTCATCATCAGATTCGGAGTAGTTTTAATTATAAACTTAGCATTGTAAAATATGTACTTGTATTTGAAGTGTAATGTGTAATATATTAGTTATGTGGAACTAGAAATTTAGACATTTAATTTACTATGTGTAACAAATCCGAAAATCAAAAAAAAAAACTTAGACATTTGATTTAGCCGGAGTAACTTAATCCATCAGAAATCCGTCGAAAATTTTCGACAGATTTCCGACGAATATTTTCAAAAATGTTGTTTAGGGTATAGGGTATAAGTTTTTTTGTGAAAATTGTTTACAAACACTTGTATGATGTATATAGAATAGGTTGAACATCTCATATTTCAAAAAAAGGTGTTATATAGAATTTATAAAATTTGATAGAAGTATTTGTATAAGTTATAGTATAAGGTATAGTTGATTTATGTGAAATGTATAGGTTTTGATGTTGTATAAGTTATAAACTCATTCAAAGTCTAACATTGATGAATTTACTATTTTTTGAGTGAAAGATGTAGATTAGGGATCCCTAAATCATATAACTAAACCCTAAACCCTAAATCCTAAACCCCAAATATACCCTAAGTTTGTCGGAATTAAGACCTATGACACGTGGCTGTTGACTGGCCAATCGACAAACATGCAAGGAATATACCTTTCCGTCGGAAATTTCCGACGGATTTAGATTTTTTCGAAACCGCGGGAAACTGAACTGCCTAAATGAAAAAAAATAAACAAACCGACGGATTTCCGACGGCTAGATCAGTCGAAAATCGATATAAATCGACGAACCGTCGATTTTTCTCTCATTTCTCTCTCTCTCTCTTCCGACGCTTCTTCTCTCTTTTCTCTTCTTTTCTCTTCTTCCCTCTTCCGATTTCTCTCTTCTTCTTCTATTGATTTATTCTCAAATCTCTCTCTTCAATCCTCAATTCCTATGGATCCAAATATGTAAGTTTTCAATTCCTTATTTTTTTTTGTAGATCTTGTTAGTTTTTAGGGTTTATTAGTGTTAGGTTGTTAGAATGAAATTTTTTTGTGTATTGTTAGGTGGTTAGAATGGAATTTCTTATGTAATTGTTAGGGTTTAGTTAATTAGATTGTAGATTTAGAATTGTTAGATTTAGTAAACAAATTTTTGATTTATAAAACCGTTCAAATTTTTTTTAAAGTATTTAGAAAATTATAATTGGATTTTTCAAAACTTGTACTAAATAAAAACGTTTTTAAAATGTTTATCAAATTTGTATATAATATTTATCAAATAAAATTGTTTTTAAAAACGTTTTTTAATTTTTTTTTTTTAAGTATTTAGAAAATTAAAATTGGATTTTTCAAAAATGTTTACTAAATAAAAACGTTTTTAAAATGTTCATCNTAAAATCGTTTTAAAATTTTTTTTAAAGTATTTAGAAAATTATAATTGGATTTTTCAAAATTTTGTACTAAATAAAAACGTTTTAAAAATAATTATCAAATTTGTATATAATATTTATCAAATAAAATTGTTTTTATAATATTTTGGGAAATATCAAATTCTCAAATTTGGAATTTTTAAATTTTTGGGAAATTTGAAATTTTCGGGAAATTTAAATTTTTTGGTAATTTTGAAATTTTTGGTAAATTTTCAAATTTTTGGTAATTTTGAAATTTTCGGTAACTTTTGAAATTTATTGGTAATTTTTGAAATTTTCGTGAAATTTTGAAATTTCCCGTTAGTTTGGGGATAATTAATTAATTTACTAACAATTTTATGGTTTTCCGCAGGAATAACGAGGACGCACTATGTTTGGGAGGCGGCTTCCAAGGACGCCGTTCTCGGGGTTCTCGAGCTACGCTTCATGGCGGATCAAGCTCGGGAACTGAAATCCCGGACTCCCAGCAATCCGCTGCTCGGAGCAGGATTTCGATCGCGGAGCTAGTCCAGCAGCCGAACCGGAGCCATTGCATCCGTCTCGACCCGAAGTTCGAGGACGGGACTTGGTAAGTTACATTTCTGATTATTTTTTCAATTTAATTAGATTTTGAATCCTAACGTACTGAATTCTTTTTTTTTTTTAATGTTTTCAGGTTTAAGTTGTCGACTGAGATAAACAAGACGATCTTGCGGATGCTCCACAACATGTTGGTAAAACCGTACGAGAAGTACTCGGAGATGCCAACCGACGAGAAAGACTTGTGGCACCGGACTTTCGCGATAAGTCGTTTTTTAATATATCTTTCATTTTTTAGTTCATTTTGTTATTTTTTATTTTGAAAACTAACATTATGTTTTTTGATTATTGTAGCAAGAGTTCACGTGGGACCATAATTATACGACGAAGGTTATTGGCCAATTCGACAAGTTTGACGCGCTTTCGTACTCGAAGCACATGCACGAGTGGAAGGAGAAGTGGAAGCATAACAAAGGCAATCCGAAGGACCTCGAGGACGACATGTGGAAGGGCTTATGCGATTACTGGAGTAAGCCGAAGACGAAGGAGCTCTCCGAGAAAATCTCGAAGAACCAGAGGAGTGAGCGAGGAGGGTGATCTACATTCACAACGGGGGCGCAAAGACCGTCGAACGCGAGGCGATGGAAATTGTAAGTTTAATTTCCATTTTTATTTAATAATTTCATTTTTATTTTTATTTTACTTAACCAAATTTCACAGGCAAAGGCAGACGGCAAACCTCCGAATTACCTTAAAGTAATCGAGCAAAGGCACACCAACAAGAAATCCGGTCTGATCCAAGATGTGGGGATGCATGACCTTGTCGAGAAGTGCAAGAAGAAGAAGACGGAACATGAAGTTTCGATGTCGCAGCTCACTCTCGAGGGATCGTCGTCCTCGAACGAGTTATCCCGAGAACAGATCAACCAACTTGTTCTCGAGATATGTTTTAATTTTATTTCAATTTTTTTTTCTTTTCGTAATTTTCATTAATAACATTTTTAAAATTTTGTAGGAAACTCGACAAGTCAAAGGTCGATTCGCGGGGTTAGGCGGGCTTCCAACCCATGAATCTTCCTCCTCTATGCCTCGATATGCTCCAGAGTACAAAGAAGAAATCGAGAGGCTCAGCCAAACAGTGAAAGACCGTGACGAGAAGGTCGGTGAGTTGCAGTTCGCACACGTGGAGTTGCAGACCGCTCACGACTCAACCCGTCAAGAGCTCAGCGCTTTGCAGGCGACCATGAAGAAGGCTTTCCCCGATTTATTTCCGGATTAAATTTCATGTTTTTTTTTAATCTTTTTATAACATTTTATGTTTTTTTTGTAATAACATTTTATATTTTATGAATTTTATTTAAATCAAATTTATATTTATAATTATTTTTTATTTAAATAGATTATTTTTTGTTAAATTTAAATAGAATAATTATTTATTTATTATTAAAAATTTATATAAATCCGTTGGAAATCCGTCGGAAATCCATCGGAAAACAATCCGTTGGAAGGTTGTCGGAAATGTTACTGACGGCTTTCCGACGGACTGCCGACAGAATATTTTGACACAGATCCGTCGGAAACAGGACTCGTCGGAAATCCATCGGTAATAAATCTGACGGATTTCCGACAACTTTCTGACACTTATTTCCGATCAAACATCCGTCGGAATAACGTCCGTCGGAAATTTCCGACGGGTCCTGTTTCGACGGATTTCCGACGACCTAGAACCGACAGCTTTTTTCCGTCGGAAAGGGTCTTTTCCGACGGATTTCCGACGGAAACTGCCGTCGGAAAACACATGATTTCTTGTAGTGTGCTAGCCCTTTTTCTTTGAACAAGTTAGACTAGCTAGAAATGAAAGCTAACCTTTGTCGTTCCCAATACTTAAAAGATTTTACACACAATAACATTATCAAGAAAAATGCATCACTCAATCAAACAACGAGGGGTGGAAAGAAAACGGTTAAGGAGAAAGGCAGGGAACCATTCTAAAGACGAGAATTGCCACTCGGGTTATTAGAGAGTGGTATAAGTGGATAAGATAACCCGAGTGTTTTCTTTGAACAATGGTTATGTATCACAAGCCCATAAGCGAGACGATTAGATTCATTTAAGTCCAATATCAAATGGTTGATTTTAAATTAAACAAGTGATTACGAGACAACGAGTTAAGAGTAGAGAGATCAAAGCAAGAGTATACAAGTTTCAAAGAGGTTGTTCAAGCAACATGATAATATTACTAAGGGTATCACATCGAGTTCTAAATTAAGCTTTAGTGGTTTCTATCATTGTCCCCTATGCATATCCAATGCAATCCTATATGTTTATAGACTCAATCCTAAAAAGAAGAAAGAAAAATGTAATGATGCAAACTATATGCTTTCTTTTTGGATTTTTCAAAAAATTTCGATTTTTTGGTTTTTTCTATGCAATATATGAATGCATGAGACTCAAGAAAAATAAAACAAAACAAAACACAAGATTAGCTACGGGTCCCTCCCCCGGACTTACTTCACCCCGTCTCGGTGTGAAATAAAATCCCAAGAAAGGACCAAAATAAGAGAAACAAAGAAAAATGCAAAAATAAGAAAAAGATTATTTACAAAATAGAGTGTTACCTTTAGAGAAGTGGATTGTATCGGGGAGCAGCAAACCAGAACAGGACACTGATTTCATCAAATTTTTGTTTTTTTTGGTGATATCGGTATGCCTGTCCCCAGAACAAGATACCGATACAGAATTGGCACCAGGCTGCTGAAAATTTTCGGTGATGATATCGGGATGTAGTACCCAGAACGCCATGCCGATACTGGTCTTGGAACAGGTGACGTGAATTTTCGTGGGATTGTATCGGGATGCTTCTCCCCTGTACAGGTCACCGATCCAACACTACAAGAAATTTGATTATTGATAGCAAAACCAGATAGCGTTTTGAAGGACGCCCATTCCAGAAGGCTGCTCAAGTTGAATTAAGTGATAAAGAGCGAGACATAGCTCATCGGTATGTTCTAATGAACATGGCAATGATGAATCCATATCTAGAGTAAGTGTATACCCTTCTCTTATCTTTTAATTTATACTTCTCGATCAAACTAACCTCTGATATTGTATAACAGTTTGCATTTGGAGGAATTGCAAGCAGTTGATGTCAAATGCAGTAGAAGTGAAACTCTTTTATGGAAAGTTCATGTAGAGAGATTCTCACAATGGGTAAAAGAGAAGGTTAGATATTATATAACACGAATCTAAAATTCATTATATTTATATAACACTAAATTTACTTTCTTATATATATTGTGGCTGTATATCCCTTATAACTCAGATGATCATTCTGAGAAACTGAGATGGTTGGCTTATGGACCTAGGAATATAGCTCAGACCTATAAGGGATTTGTGATTAATGGGCACAGATTTCACACTGAGGATGTATTGCGTAAGACTCAAAACAGTGGAGTAACTTACGAAGCTTTTAGAATGTGTAGAGCCAGTGCCAGAGATAATAGACATATGGCAGATATGGTTGTGTACTATGGAGTTATACAACAGATTATTATGCTAGATTACCACATGTTTCAGGTTCCACTATTCAAGTGTAAGTGGGCCAACAAAGGAAATGGGGTAAAAGAAGAAGAAGGATTTACACTTGTGAATCTCAATGTCAACCAATCTGCGTATCTCCAAGATCCATATATTTTGGCATTACAGGTGAAACAAGTTTTCTATTCCAGAGATGATGATTTATCAAGTTGGTTTGTAGTGATGAGGGCGCCACCAAGAGGGTATCATGAGCTAGAGACAGAAGAAGATTTTGTTGTTGCTCCTCTATCCTTTCTGCATAGTGAAGATTTGGGGAACGAGTCTTCTGATGACGACAGTTTCTTTGATAGAGAAGATTGTGAAGGGGTTTTAGTTGTAGATTAATAGGGCTAGGCTTAGTATACTGTGGTAGTTTTTATCTCTATTAATTTTTTGAACATTCAGTTGTGTTTCAGGTGTATGAAAATGCAACCAGTCATTCCAAGACGCAGTAACCGTCAGCTAGGCATCTCACCAGTCCCTGGAAAGTTGATCACCAGACGCACTAAGACTGTTACTCATGCCTCTAACAAGCAGATTGAAAACGATGAAGAAGCTTTGGAGAACATAGAATCAGAAGGAGAAGAGGATAAGCAACATAGTGAATATGAAGAAGAGAAGCAGGACAAAGGAGAAGAAGTAGATAAGCATGACAATGGAGAGGAATCAGAGAAGCAGCCCACTGAAGAGGAAGCAGAGAAGCAGCCTACTGAAGAGGAAGCAGGGAAGCAGGACAATGAAGAGGAAGCAGGGAAGCTAGATGAACCTATCTCCCAGACGCAACATGAAGAAACTGGAGAAGCTCAGACCCTTGAACCAAAAACCAAGAAAAGGAAAATCAGAGGACCAACTAAGATGCGTGGTGTTGCTGAACACCATGAAGATAAGGTTAAAGTCGAATTCAATTCTCTTGGTGAACATGTGGGTAAAGGTTCAATATCTCTTTCGTCTTTCCTCGGTCCTCTGGTGAGAGAGCATGTGCCAGTCATTCTTGACGATTGGAGGCACCTGGATAGTTCATTAAAGGGTATAATGTGGGAGGAAATTTCTATATTTTTTTGCTGAATTACTTCTTATAAGAATCTGTTACCTAGCATACTAATGTTTAACTTTGAATACTATTGTAGGGAAGGTTTAATTTGACTGAGGAATGGCAAAAAGATGTTGTTTTCAGGCAGATGGGTTGTTTGTGGCGGTCATCTAAGTCTAGGCTTCTCTCTCAAGTCAGAAAAGCGAGTAAGAAACAAATTGTGCAGTTAAAACCAAGTAACATCCAATATGGGACAGCATGGAAAAATTGGGTTAAGTGTAAGACTAATGAGGATTTTAAGGTGGTGTATCCAACTCTTTATTGCTAGATTCATGTTTCTTTTTGAATCTTTAAAATTAATGATTGTGGGCTTCTTTATGTAGGTTGTAAGTGACAAATTCAGGAAACTAAGGAAGGTGCAGATTCCACACACCACCAGCCGTAAAGGAATGATTCGACTAGCTCATGATATGGTATGTATTTGTTAATGTAATGTGTATTTACTCGCATAGCTAATGCTACTTTGTTACTTGCAGAAGAAAAAAAGCGCAGACCCTAGCAAGGTAAGTAGGAGCAAAGTATGGGTAGCAGGACACACTCATTCAGATGGGAGACCTGTGAGACCAGAATTTGCTGATACTATTGTAAGTGATGTGATTCTTTTAATGTATGTAATGTTTATTTGTATAGCTCACACTAACTCTGTTGAACCATTTGTGTCAGGAACAAATAAAATCCATTGATAGTGAAATGGTATCTACAGCTAGCACTAGCATCAGAGAGGACGCTGTGAGTCAGGTGTTAGGACGAGACAAGCCTGCAAGGCTTAGGGGGATGGGCAGAAGGGGTTACTACAACAAAGCTAGCATTCCTTCAGGCTAGAGATGCACATGTGCATAAGCTTGAACAAAAACATGCGGAATTGGTCAACCAGTTTGAAACTCTGCAAAACCAAGTTCGTCACTTGGCTAAAGGGAAGAAGGTTAGTTAATCTTTAACCCATGTGCTTCATGATTCCATTTTTTTATGCTTTTACAATTCGCTTTACTCTTCTGAGAACAGCCTGATGATGTTTCTGCATCGGAGTTGGATAGTAATGCTACCTAGGAAGTTCTTAGGTGTCAACTACTGGATTGGTGCTCAATGGAAGATGTTGTTGTCGGTGAAGGAGAGTACTACTCAGCTGAACCAATGTACAAGGTTGGGCGTATTCCACTTGGTCCTAATGCAGCAGCTGTCATTGTAAAGTCTGTATCAAAAGAAGAGGCATATGTCTGGAGGCCAACAGCAACTGTTGTATCACTTGATCAAGCTGTGGGAACCAAAATAGCATGACCAGCTGATAAAATCATTTTGGACAGTGAGCTAGACTCCCCAACTGAAAACCAAACTTCTGGTTCATCGGTAATGTTTTGATTCTGCTTTATCATAACGAATTTGTATAAACTTATATTTGATATGTTCCAATATATGTGTTTTGTTTATGACTTAGGCATCACTTGATGGAATCATTATGTATGATTGGAATATGGAGGATGTAGTAGTTGCTGAGGGTCGTATGTGTTCAACTGATCCGCAAGAGAAGGTCAACAATATTCCTATTGGTCCCAATGCTGCACTGCTGAAGGTTGAAAAGGTGGTGAAAAAAGATGCTTATCTGTGGAGACCTACTAGTGAAATGTACTTGATGGGTAATGCACTTCATGAGTATGTTGTCTGGCCTATTCAGAAGATACAGTTGAGTACTCCACCTTCAAGACGAGCATCACCAAAAGCATCATCACCTGCGGTATAATTCTCTTACTATAATTTAAGTTATTTTTCTAAAATTCTATATGATGCTGTGTTTGAGTTGTCCTTATGATTGTTAAATTTTGTTTGTGAGTGGTAGAGTGTAAGTTGCAGCATCGATAACAGCTCATCAGGTGGTAAAAAGCAGAAGTGCATGCTGTTGGATTGTGAAAACTCAGGAGAGATCGTTGCAGAAGGTAGAGTCGCTTCAACCAATCCGGAAGATATGATCCACTTTGTCCTCTTAGGTCATAATGCTAACAAGGTATGGGTAGAAGTTATTAAGAATGGAAAGGCCAAAGTTTGGAGACCAAATTCAGAAGTTGAATGCGTTGTTGATGCTTTAGGTACAACAGTGGCATGGCCTAATGAGAAACTTATTTTTATGTGAGTTTGTGGTGAAATTTGTCTATGAACTTGTGTACTATTGGATGGATTTGTGGTTTAGTTTAATGAAATATTGAACTCTGTGTGGTTTAGACTTCAACATTGTAATGTTTACATTTATAAAGTTGTCTTTAGTTTGTTACATTTGAAGTATTTATAATTTTATATATGCATAAAATAAAAGCTCATTAATCCAAAATCAGTGAATTGCAAGACAAAAACAAATAGCAAAATACATATGCTATTTTAAAATAATACATAACATTTTGGTTATGCTGTAACATAAAAATAAATAACATTAAATAATTGCTATCGTATTCTTATATATCGCAGATAAAAAAGCGTTATTGTATATACAACAACCATAGCATGCATAAAAAACGCTATCTAAAGTGCCCGACCTATTATCGCGGTCGATGATAGAGCGCTTTTTAAAACGCTATGTATTTGTCAGATAGCGTTTTCCAGGCGCTAATAATACGCGAATTTCTTGTAGTGCAAGTACTAAAATAGGAGGCAGAAATTTTCAGAGGTTCATATCGGCATGCCTACGCCTGATACATCAAGCCGATGCTGATCTGGAGAAATCATATCGGTATGCACTTCCCCTTTACGTGAAACCGATATGACTTCTGTATTTTCTTTGAAATTGTTTTCCTCCTCCTTGATCCAAATCGATCCCAAAAAACCTGAAAACAAGAAACAAAAACACACAAAAACAAATACTCCAAGCACACAAAAACAAATCAAAGAAGCAAAATCAAACCACACATATATACATATCTACAAAGGATACCGAGGGATTGCCTCCCAAGCGCGCTTGTTTAACGTCACTAAGTTTGACGTTTCAAACCCTTTTTTTTTAGGCAGGGAGAGAATGAGTGTTAGAACTCCATGGTGGCTCCTTGATCTCAAGCTTGATCTCCTTGGTCATGATCTCTTGAAGACCGGCTTGACCTTTCTCTTTAAGCTCGGGTGTGAGAAGTGCTCTAACCGTTTCAAATGGCTTTGACCTTCCCTTACACTTCACCTTGTATTCAATCACACCATCTTCATATTTCCAAGGTGTGAGTGTCATGGTATGAGGCTCGTTAAGCGTGAACTCATCCCCATTTGGCTTGCTTGGTTCGTTGAAGACATTTGTGGAAGGGTGTTTGACTTTGGTTTTCTTCTTCTTGGCTTTAGTGCCTTTACCCTCCTTTCAAACCTTTATACCACTCTCAGCCTCCATTGTGTTAGAGAAAAGAAGGTCCAAGCAAACGCCATCTAATGCTTTAGCTTCTTCACCATTACCATAACCCAAAGCTTTCTCTCCATGAGATCCTTTCTTCTTTTCACAAGCTTTTGGGGGCAAAGCTATAACCATCTTCTCAACACTACCCATGTACTCCACTTTCTCAACTTGAAATTCATCATTCTTATGAGCAATGGCACCACATAACTCGGTGGAGTAAGGTTTGACGGGATAGAAAACCTTGTCATCCACATACTCCTACCCTCTTATTCGGAAAGTCTATGCTTGCACCGGTGGTGTTTAGAAAATGGATTCCAAGAAGAAGAGGGAGCTGGTGGTTTTTCCTCATCTTCATCACTATGAAATCCGTTGGAACAAGACAATCTCCAATCTTGAGAGGATAGTCTTCGATGATTCCTAATGGGCATTTTGAAGAAGAACCTCCAAAAGTGATGGAAGATGTGTAGTGTGTCATGCTCTTGATCCCAAAACTCTTCACCATCTCAAGCGACATCACATTCACGCTTGATCCAGAATCGCACAAGGAGTCATTAATATTCAAATGACCAAGGGAACAAGAAATGACAAATTTACTTGGATTTTCAAGCTTGAGAATCGATTTGGGCTCACTTGGAGGAGGCTCATTGCAAGAAACTCCATTCTCTTAAACCTCGAGAGCTTTCTCAACCTCCACTTGTGTAGCAATTAGTGGATCTTCAATAACGTTTCTACCCATGTTCTTCTCAATGTCCTCATCACCGTCATCTTCAATGACCAACTCATTGATTCTTGAGGGAAGATCTTAAGATCTTCATATTTGGACCATAGAGTAGTTCCATCAACTCTTCAATAGCATGATCTTCCTCATCACTTGAAAGGATAGTATTACAAAAGTCCTTAGGATTAGCCTCGGGTTATCCCGGTAAAGTACCTTGAGGTCTTGAAGAAGAAGAGGCACCTTTACCCTCCATTTGCTTGAACTTGGATAACAATGCCTCGAATTTGTTATTGAGGTCATTGTAGGAGCAGTCCACCTTGTTATGGATTTCCGCCATTTTCTTGCTCAAATCCATTGCTCCTTGAGCTTGCCCCATCAAGAGTTGTTTAAGCATACCCTTCATTTCGACATCATGTTGTGTCGAGTTGCTACCTTGCCCTTGTTGAGGTTTCGGTGCAGAACATGGTTTGCTTTGGTAACCGCCTTAGTTTCCTTGGAATTGGTTTCGAGGAACAAACCCTTGTTGCGGGAAGTTGGATCCTTGAAGTTGAGATCTTTGGTTATAGACTTGTCTTTGAGAGTTTTGTAAATTGGTGTTGTAACCGCCTTGTCCTCCCACAAAGTGAACTTCCTCTTGGTAATCTATGCAATCGCCTACATAGTTCACTTGCTTTTGTGTGGCCTCCAAGAACTTGTCTAACTTCTCATTAAGGGCTTTCATCTTCCTTTTAGTTCGGTCCTCATACTCTCCACTTCCTCTCGAAGCTCTCTCATAGTCTTCATCATAATTTCCATTGCTTAGAGCTAAGTTCTTTACAAGCTCCATTCCATCATTAACTTCTTTGCCCAAGAAGTTGCCATTGTTTGCGGTATCAAGGAGCATTCTAAACTTAGGCAAAACACCACGATAGAGAGTACTCAAAAGTGATTCATCGGAGAACCCGTGGTGTGGGCATTGCATTGTGTAGCTCTTGAACCATTCCCATGCTTCGCAAAAGCTCTCGTTCCCCTTTTGAGTGAAGCTCGTGATCTCGTTTCTCAACCTTGATGTTCTTGTAGTAGAGAAGAACTTGGTGAGAAAGGCCTTCTTACATTGATCCCAAGAAGTGATGGATCCTTGAGGTAGGTTCTTCTCCCATTGGTGGACTTTGTCTCCAAGAGAGAATGGAAACAATCGAAGCTTGAACCCATCCTCGGAAACTCCGTTGATCTTTACCATTCCACAAATTCTATCAAATTGATCAAGGTGGTCTAAACGATCCTCCACCGCTAAACCGTGGAACTTGTTTCCTTGCACCATGGAAATGAGACTCGCCTTGATCTCAAAATTGTTATTCTCCACCGGTGGTGGATGTATACCGGCACAATTTCCATAGGCGTTTGGAGCATCACCCGCTCCAATGACTCTCGGTGGTCTTGGAGGATAAAGAGGAAGTCCCCAATGCCTACTCCTTGCACGTCTCCTTCTTGCTGCACGTCTCCACCAACAGCTGGTGCTACATGATCACCCATCTCAAATCGATTTGGTTGATCAGCTCTCTCTCTTTCCCGTCTTGCTCGTAAATTCTCTCTTTCGAATCTTCTAATGTCGGAAACTAGGGGAAGCAAATTTAAGTGTCCTCCACTCCTCAAGTTCATACACCTTCAAGAAAGAGAATCAACAAGAAAACAGTTAGATAACAAGAAAAATAAAACTTAGTCTCAAATAGAGTCATAATCTCGATGGCTATTGCTAAACCTCCCCGGCAACGGCGCCAAATTGATAACAACACTTTTGAAAGTTGGTAATGAATTGCTCAAGCATGCTCAAGTCATTGCAATACTTAAGGATCAATCCAAGGAGGCACGAGAACAACACACCGAGAATACGAGACACTATCTAATCTAAGCGAATATTTGTTTTTTGGTTTTTGGTTTTTAATTGAAACATATAAAAACAGAGAAATAAACAAGTAGTTTAGCAAACCAAAATGAGCAACAAGACAAACTTAAACGTTATTTAGCAAATTTAGACAAATAAATTTTTGGGTAAAGTAATCAACTCGGGTGATTCTCAATCTATTCTAGACACTCAAACATTCAATCAATTGGTTCCTTAAGCCTTAGATCACTACTAAAGATTAATCCACGTCAATGGTATTAACCCTTTTGTTAGTCATCAACCGTCATAAACTTCCGTTCGCAATTCTATGACTAACAAGCATTAATAACAAGTCTAATTAACCACAATTCACCTTAGACATCAACTCCCGTTGGCTAAGATATGAAAAGCACTCATTAAATTTGTTGGGGAATTTCATCGAACACCTTCCGGACAAGAAATTCCCTAAGTTCTAAATCAACTTTGTCAAGGTTAATCTAGCACTAAAAACACTCAATGATAAAGGATATCAAGTAATGTTGCTCTTAAACATCAAGAACAAACCTAAAATTATCCTAATCTACTTTACCCAAGAACCCTAAAAGAACTACTCACACATACTCAAAAAACACAAATAAACCATGGAAATGGAAGACATAATTGAGATAAGCAAGAAAGTGAAAGAAAATTCAAGAAAACTTCAATAGATCATAAATAGATTGCAAAACATTAAGAAAAAGATGAAGAACAATGCTGTGTTTCTGTTTTAGTCTAAGAGAAAAGTCTGCCCATTATTACACATCAAGAGAGTATTCAAGATATATGGCAAAATTAGTGAGCACATATCCGTCTGGCACGCATACGGACCAATCTTTCAGAAGCTTGTATCGGTGAGTTTCACCCTTGAACAGCACACCGATACAATCTTCTTAAAGATTGGTCTGTATGCGTGCCAGATGGATATGTGCTCACTAATTTTGCCGTATCTCTTGAACCACTGATCGGAATGACTTTAAACCGCCACCAAACGAACGCTAACTCAATTATCTACGACTTTCATGAAGATCTCTGAAGCTAAATCCAAATTACAAGCCTTCATATGGAACAATATTTTAGTCACCTCGGACGGACTCTGCATTCTTGCTCATGAGGAACCCACATCGGGGTGATACACACCGATGCAGCACATCTATATCGGAATATCGTGGTGCCTTACTCCTGAACACCACACCGATACACACTTCTGAAACAAGTGACGAATTTCATCTTCAACTTGTATCGGGATGCACATTCCCGATACACAACACCGATATCTTCATTTACTTGGATTGGGGAGCTGGTATCGGTGTGCCTCCCCCCTGAACACAACACCGATACACACTTATGAAACAGGAGAGGGGTTTCTTCGTCAGGTCGTATCGGGATGCCTCTCCCCAATACACAATCTCGATACAATCCCGTTTGCGCGCCAGCGGACAAAGCGTATCCTCCATTTTCTTTAAGTTTCATGCACTCCCATTTGTTCCAAATCACTTCTAAGCACCCTAATTAACACAAAATAACAAAAAGAAGACACAAAACAACATAGGACATCTAAAATGCAAGACAATACAAAATAAGACTCAAATGCATGAAAATATTCCAAAAACTATACAAAATGAGGATAATGTTAATACATCATAAAACATGAAAAATATGGTGTTATCATCAATGTGCATGACATCAAGGTTGTGTCTCAGCATATGATCTTACCAGTACGGAAGTTCCCAAAAAATGTTTTTTTCTTGTGCCAATTGTGATTCACCCTATATCCATCAGGCATATTACCTAGAGTGTGTCGATTTCCCCCACGAATCACCATTTTTTTGTGCCCCAAAATGATCTATTTGCGCTTCAAGATCTTCCTGATATATCATGGTTTTTATCCCTTTTAAGCCATGATATAGGTCTGTTTTATAGAGTCTTTATACTATTTTGTAGTGTTTTAGAGTCTTTTACAGGTTTTAGCACGTTTGGAGCATAATTGGACATATTGGAGCTTTTTGGAGCATTTTGGAGCAAAACAGAAGCTCGTGTAGCTGAGTACCCGATTCAGAGTCTCAGTATCGATCGACACCTCCTGGTATCGATCGATACTCACTGCAACATAACACGAAGCGCGACTTTAATGAAGAGTTGAAGAATTGCAAAATTGCCCAGAAGACTTTATTATTTACAATTTAGCCCATAACGTGTTTTATGAGTTTTAAGTTAGGTTTTAGCCACTTGGGCAAGAACATTGAGTTTACACTTAATTTGGATTTTGAGTTTTGTGAGAGAGCTTTTCTGAGGGAGACAAGTCTGAGACTCTGTTCGTCCGAGAGAAGATTTCGAACCCTCTTGTTACTCTCCTTTTTATTATTTATCTGAGTATTATTTCAGTCATGTTTATTGTTTCAATTATCATGTCTGAGTAGTTCTCTTGTTAGGTTCAGGGTTCTCATAAGGGTTTTTTCTGAATGTTAGGTTAATTGAATGATTAGGATTCACCATCTGAATTAGTTCTTCGCCTTAGGTTGCTCTCAAAGCTAATTCTAGACTGATCACCTGGAACTTAGATCTTAGGATAATTGGTTAGGCACGAGAGTGCGATTGATTACCTGACAGAACCTAGAGTGAGCAAAACAGCCATTCGCAAAGAGATTTGGTTAGCTGTCTTGTGAACAGATCAAACATGAGCTAAAAGCTGGTTTAGACCTTAGGATTCACAAAGAGATTTGAAATTCTAGGATTTAGGCTTATATAGTTTTCGCAACGAGAGTTGGTTAGCTATACTTTAGTGATTTGAGTTCAAGAACCGCGCTAAATCTGAATCATGTTAGTTAGTTTACTTACATTCATTGAATTCCCTGAGAAATACTCTGAGCCTATCTTCTTTCCCATTGATTTACAACTCGTTTAATTTACGCATCTGCTTTTAATTACATCTTCTTGGTTTAGCTTAATTTTGATCTACATAATCTATTGCGTGATTTCTGGAGTTCTTGTGTTCGACCCCTAACTATACTGCAACACTGCTTTAGTACTTTTTAGGGTATTAATTTGAGCATATCAAATTTGGCGCCGTTGCCGGGGACTCAATTTCGCCATTAGATTTTAGTGAAGAATTTCGTCTAAATCGTCGAGTATCGATCGATACCCCTTTGGTATCGGTCGACACCCGACACGTTTTTTTGTTTTTTTAGTTACTTACGTTCTTGATCTTTTGTGTTTCAGGTGTATGCCTACTCGAGGAACCAGGAGAAACAAGAACACTCAGCTAGTTGATTTGTCAAACAAGCAGCTAGCACAGTTGGAACGCACACTAAGAAGAGCAAAGAAGCCAGTCGAGATGAACAACAATCCAATGGTTTTGATTCGGGACGAGGCTGGTGCTTTCAGAGACCGAGAGGGTCATTTATGCAATGAGGCTGGACAACGACTTGATGGAGAGGGAAACATCATAATCCTTCCACCAGCTGTCGATGAGGTTGCCGCACGAGCTGCGCGCAACAACGAGGTGAATGATGTGAATGCTGTGGTTAATCGTGCTAGGACAATTAGTGAATGCAACAGACCTGACCATTTCTATGCAAATCGATCAGCGATTCGTATTCCCACCTTTCAGAGGAATGACTTTGAGCTGAAGCCTGCGTACTACACTCTTGTGGGTCAGCACACTTTTCATGGTCTTCCTCATGAACATTCCATGGACCATATTGAGAAGTTCGAGGATTTGGTCTCTAGTATCAAATGCAATGGAGTGTCCTACGACTACTTGTTTTGTAAGCTTTTCCCATACTCTCTAGGTGGGGATGCTTCTTATTGGCTCAAGCAATTACCAGCTGGGTCATTGACTACGTGGGATGAGACTAAGACTGCTTTCCTGAATAACTTCTATGACGATGCGAGATCAGAAGAGTTTAGGAATAAGATTTCCCAGTTTTCTCAGGGAACGACTGAGGCTTTCAAGGCTGGTTGGGGAAGATTCAGATCGTATCAGAGGGATTGTCCACATCATGGGTACACTATGGTTCAGTTGCTGAGTTTCTTTTTCAGAGGGATTGATTGGAGATACCAGATGGCGTTGGACTCTGCGAGCAATGGTAATTTCTTTACCAAATTTCCTGATGATGCTTACCAGGTGATTGAGAATTTTGCGTCGAGCAATAGCACAAAGAGTGCTGACATGGAGCGTAAGAAGCTAGCTGGTGGTATAGAGGGTTCACAGATTGCTGAAGTGCATGCGAAGCTGGATTCAGTGCATAATTTGTTGATGAGCAAGCAGCAGAAGGCTGTTCACTTTGCTGATGATGTCGAGGTTTTCCATGAGGATGAGGTAGAGGATGTTAACTACATTGGTGGTTCTGGTTTTCAAGGTCAGAGGAATCAATACAACAACCGAAACTTCAACAACAACTTTCAGTAAGGAGGATTCAAGTCTGAGGGTAATCAAGGTGGTTCTGGGTTGAATCAGTTTGGCCAAAAATCTTTCCAGGGTAGTGGTTACACAAGGAACTATGGGAATTCATCATATCAATCTCCACCGCCCAAGACTCAAGAGAGTAAGATCGAGGCTATGCTTGAGCAGCTGGTTCAAGGGCAGGATAAGATGACAGTGAGCTTCAATGGGAAGTTGGATGATCTTTACACAACCTTGAATGGAAGGATAGAAGCGCTTAGCATGAGTCAAAAGAAGTTGGAAGTTCAGGTTGCCCAAACTTCAGAAGCTGTGAAAAGGCAAGAAGGTGTTCTTCCGGGTAGAGGAAAAAACCCAAGGAGGGAGCACATCAATGCAATCACTCTAAGGAGTGGAAAAGAGGTGAATACAGGANCTGAAGTTCGGGGACGGGACTTGGTAAGTGAATTTTCATTTATTATTTCAATTTATTTATATTTTTAATCTTAACGTATTTAATTATTATTTTTAAATGTTTTTAGGTTTAAGTTGTCGACTGAGATAAACAAGGCGATCTTGCGGATGCTCCACAACATGTTGGTAAAACCGTACGAGAAGTACTCGGACATGCCAACCGACGAGAAAGACTTGTGGCACCGGACTTTCGTGGTAAGTCGTTTTTTAATATATCTTTCTTTTTTTAGTTCATTTTGTTATTTTTTATTTTGAAAACTAACATTATGTTTTTTTTTTATTGTAGCAAGAGTTTACGTGGAACCATAATCATACCAAGAAGGTTATTGGCCAATTCGACAAGTTTGCCGCGCTTTCGTACTCGAAGCACATGCACGAGTGGAAGCAGAAGTGGAAACATAACAAAGGCAAGCCGAAGGACCTCGAGGATGACGTGTGGAAGGGTTTCTGCGATTACTGGAGTAAGCCGAAGACGAAGGAGCTCTCCGAAAAAAACTCGAAGAACCGGAAGAGCGAGCGAGGAGGGAAGGGGATCTACATTCACAACGGGGGCGCAAAGACCGTCGAACGCGAGGCGATGGAAATGGTAAGTTTAATTTCCATTTTTATTTACTAATTTCATTTTTATTTTTATTTTACTTAACCAAATTTCACAGGCAAAGGCAGACGGCAAACCTCCGGATGACCTTAAAGTAATCGAGCAAAGGCACACCAACAAGAAATCCGGTCTGATCCAAGATGTGGGGATGCGCGACCTTGTCGAGAAGTGCAAGAAGACGAAGACGGAACATGAAGTTTTGATGTCGCAGCTCACTCTCGACGGATCGTTGTCTTCAAACGAGTTATCCCGGGAACATACCAACCAACTTGTTCTCGAGGTATGTTTTAATTTGATTTCAATTTTTTTTTCTTTTCGTAATTTTCATTAATAACATTTTTAAACTTTCGTAGGAAACTCGACAAGTCAAAAGTCAATTCGCGGGGTTAGGCGGGCTTCCAACCCATGAATCTTCTTCATCTATGCCTCGATATGCTTCAGAGTACAAAGAAGAAATCGAAAGGCTCAGCCAAACGGTGAAAGACCGTGACGAGAAGGTCGGTGAGTTGCAGACCGCTCACGACTCAACCCGTCAAGAGCTCAGCGCTTTGCAGGCGACCAAGAAGAAGGCCTTTCCCGATTTATTTCCGAATTAAATTTCATGTTTTTTTAATCTTTTTATAACATTTTAGGTTTTTTTTGTAATAACATTTTAAATTTTATGAATTTTTTTTAAATCAAATTTATATTTATAATTATTTTTTATTTAAATAGATTATTTTGTGAAATTTAAATAGAATAATTAGTTATTTAATTATTTATTATTAAAAAAAATTATATAAATCCGTCGGAACGTTGTCGGAAATGTTACTGACGGCTTTTCGACGGACTGCCGACGGAATATTTCGACACATATCTGTCGGAACCAGGACCTGTCGGAAATCCATCAGTAACATTTCCGATGGTGTTCCGACAACTTTCCGACACTTATTTCCGATCAAACATCCGTCGGAAATACGTCCGTCGGAAATTTTCGACCCGTTTCCGACGACTGAAATCCGTCGGAATGTTCCGACGGATATCGGTTTCCGACGACCTAGAACGGACAGCTTTTTTCCATCGGAAATGGTCGTTTCCGACAGAAACCGCCATCGGAAAATGCCTGTTTTCTTGTAGTGGATGTCCGAAACCAACCATTGATAATATCTTATTTAAGACGCAAATCGTTTCTTTCAAATAAAGTTGAACTACTGACTCTTAATACTCTCAAAAACAATTCGATCACCACCTACTTGGGTAGTTTTCGAAGTATTGTTCGATGTAATACTATTGTTTATATATGAAGGGAAATAGTTATTATATGGTATTGTGATTCGTTATGATTTCGGTTTCGAAAGAATTTATTTAAGCTGCAATTAGCAATTCGTCAGCGAGAAGAAAGAAAGGTCCTTCTCTCACTTTTGCCTTTAGGCCCTTTACTATAATTATTGCAAGTGCCTTGGTTATTTTAATTTTGAGAGAGACCTTTCATTTAAGATCCAGCTTGACAATTTTTCTTCACGATCAAATCTTTTCTTTTTCTTATTTATTACACCTCCAACTCCAATTCCTATCAATCCTCACCCCATTTGCAGATCATTATTCTCTTACAATGATTTTAAACTTTTTAATCCACTAAATATGATACAATGTGATATCCATATAAAGATTTCTAAAGCTGTCTCGAGTAAAAGAATCATTCTCGTTAACCAATTAAATTAGAAAATATTATAAACTAATAAAAAGAGTTTTCGCGATTGTCATCTAGCTCCAAAGCCCTTATGACAAATAATTATATGGAATAAGAAACTACCATAACACTAAAATGATATAAATATAAATAAACGAGAGAGGAAAAAAAGATGGCATAAGAATATAAATATGAAATTGGTCCCAAGATTCAAGCTGTGTAACAATGGACCAGCTTCCAGCTTTTTGTGGAATCTCAACTCTTAGCTAGCTAAAGCTTACATTTAAGCCTTTATCTACATATATGGTCCTTCAAAATTATACAATAAAAGCTTTTAAGGATAAACGCAAAACAGATATTCGAAAAATTCAAACAATTTGTGAGGATCTGATCGAAGAACAATCAAATTACTAAATCTATTTACAACATATATCGGATACAATAACTATATATATATATATATATATGCAATAAATAATATTTGGTCCTTTCACAAATTATAAAGATTAGTCTATATTTCTGTCCGAAAATCCTCTTGGTATAAATAAAAAGGTTTTGTTGGGAAAAAATTAGCGAAACACATCACATGAATAAACTGGATAATTAAATAATTAAGAAATTAAGTGGTGTAGAATTTAAAGTTAAGCTGAAGCTTTGTAGGATGACAACCGAACAACCAAAGTCTCTTCGAACGTCAACTCTTTCTTCTTCTTCCTTTTATTTTTCTCAATAGACCGTAATCTCCTTTAATGATTATTAATGTATGATGTTTTATTAGAAGATAATATTACAAAAAGGTTGAGAAAAAAAAAGAAGAAAGTGGATAGATGGGATGTGATTCTTTAAATGGAATCACGAGGACGAGACATCCCATGTGTTAATGAATAAACCATATAAAAGAAATTTTTGTGACTTGATTTAACATTTAACAAAACATTAAGTTTTTTTTCTAAAAAGCTTTTCATTTTCTTTTAAATGAGTTTTAAGTAGTTTCTCCCTTCCTTTTCTTCGACCAAACAATCTTTGTTACCCATAATGTCATGGTATTTTGAGATATTTGTATTCAGAATCACTTTATTCAACTTTTTTTTTATGATTTTGACATTTTTTTTTCTATGTTAAATTACGATTTTACCACTCATTTTTATCAGTTTGTGTACGTTGAGACTCGCCGTACTGTTGAGGGGCTAAAGTGGAAAAATTGTGCGTATATAGTACCGAAAATGTTAGGTTTACACAACTTTTTAGAAAGTGTTGGAATATTAAGTAAAATTTTAAAAAGTGATTGTACATTCAAGAATCTCTGGTATTTTCTTCAATATATTGATAATGATACATATAGTTATGCATGCTGTAAATTATAATCTATATTATATATTTTAATAACTAGAGTCATCTTATACCGAATCCAGACTAATTTCCGAAGTCTATAGAAACTTGGATTTTTTTATCATTTAAAAGCGTTTATAAATAGTTAAACACATACGTATCCACTAGAATATAAATCGTTAGGATGCGAATTTTACGCCATACCTCCTAAATTACAAGCCTCAACCACTAGACCATAAGCACTTGGTTCGTATAAATGATGTGAAGATGTGAAAAACACTTTCATTTCATATGGATTGTCTGGTCTATGAATGACTTGGAGAATCACGTTTTTTTAATTACTAGGCTTTCTCCAATATAATTACTTGTATAAGACATATAATGATTTCATATAAAATATATCATTTCTTTTCAGAAACAATAGCATATTTGAAATTCGATGTGAATATATTTGTATAATTAGTTTATATTTGTATAATTAGTTTTTAGTCTGTTGATTTAATCATATTTTTCCATGTGTGGGAAGTTTCTTGGTCACGGTATCAACCCATATTGATTTGATGTTATTGTGGGGGTTAAAATTCCGGCGGAGTAAATTGGGCTCAATAAACCAATGATAAAAAAAACCGATGAAGTCAAAGAAATCAGACGAAGTCAAATTGGTAAACGAGGTGATGGGCTGAGCTAAAAGGCCACCGGAGTGAACGTATACGGTCAAAGGGGATTAAATGCAGAACCGTTAGTCAACCCCGACGAGACCAAATACTCGTTCAAACCGGTGAATTAAGGCGCCTGAACGTAACGGCCAGAGCATCGGCATTAAAGACCATTCATGGCGAATCAGGCTGAGAAAACGGTAATGTTAAACATGATCTCGGAGTATAAAACAAGGACAAAGGCAAGAAGCAAAAGATCCATAATCCAACTCTCGACACCACTTTTTACTACAACTTAGCTATAAACTCAAACACTTAGCTTCTTCAAACCTTTTAGCAATTCTCTGTTCTTGTTCTTGTGAAATCTCTCTTGAGAATCGAAATACTAAAGCCAGTTTACTTCATAAGAACCTTGTTCAAACCGCTTCCAAATCCAGCTCGTTCCCATTGAACAACAAACTTATTGTTTATTGCTCGATAGTCCATCGATTCTTCTTGCCAAAGTCTTCCGTTTATTTCTATTTATAAATTTTGACCGTTGCATTTCCAGCTAGAACAATTATTAAAAGCTTGCTATTTGAATCTAAATAGTTGTTATCTAACAAGTTCCACGCTCTTGAATTGATCTCGATTCGTCTAACTTTCCAAACAATTATTGGCCTTTTTGCAAAAATACCATACAATTTGAAGTCAAAGCTAAAAATACCCCTTTCCTCTCCTCTTTTTCAGAATCCCACAATTACCCTTTAAGAATCTGGGTATTCATGCAAATGCCATTACTCAGACTGCTGTTAGAGTCTAACGTTTTTTTCAAAAGACCAAAAAAAATTTCAGATCTAACTTAATTACGGAAAGGCCATTGCCATCAATTCTCAACCTCCACGACAACCACCATCGTCGACGAGTTAATGCAGGAACTAACCCATTTTTTCGCCATTAAAGCCCAAGAATAGAGCTCGGACTTCCTTTTCGCGAGTTCTCCTCTCTGATTTCTCCCATTTCCCCTCGATTTTCCGATTCAAACGTACCGAAATCATTTTTTATGGCATAAAAACGGCAAAACATGACTGGGCTTGCTGGATTTCGGTGATATTAGACGTTCTGGGCGCTCGACGAGGGTGAAAACAAACTCTAAACGGATATAGGTACGAATTTTTGCATATCGTCGATTTTCAGATCTGAGTTGTATACTCACACTGCTTTAGAAGTCTGATGAAACCCACATGGTCAACGAGATGGTAGTTTTGCAATTGACTTTTAAATACTCAGATTAAAATTGAAGTCTGGTAATTTTTTTTGAAAACAAAAAAATCAAGAAAAATCCTCTAATCGAGGCATAGGGTAGTTTTGCAATTGACCGAAAACTTGACTTTTTATTCAGACTTCATATCTAGTATGAAGGAAAAATGAGTGACTTTGACCGGAAGTTGACTGTTTTTTCAGACGGAATCAGAAGTCTGAAAAAAAAACAGGGTACTGGTAGTAATTGACCGGAATTTTTCAAAAGTTGACCAAAATGGGGGAAAAAGTATCAGACTTCTATGGCAGTCTAAAAATGATGAAATCTTTCAGACTGCTAAAGAAGTCTAATATCGAAGATTTTGGTCAACGCAAAAATACACCAATTTATGTCAGACTTCTATCGCAGTCTGACGAATTTCTTCAGATTGCCCTGGAAGTCGGGGAACGAAAGTCAAAAACTTCGGTCAATTGCAGAAATACCTTTTTTTTTTTTCTCAGACATCTAATGCAGTCTGACAAAAAAATCAAAGTTTGGGTCAATTGCAAAAATACCCTTTTTGTCAGACTGCGATAGAAGTCTGTTTTGATAACTTTTCGTCAGACGGCATCCGCAGTCTGCTTTGTAACATTCTAATTGCAAAAATACCCTCTTTTCAGACTGCTATAGAGGTCTGACGTACTGTTTGTCAGTCTTCTTTGGCAGTCTGGATTAACAAATTTTTTAAAACCGTTTTTTTGGGTATATTTGTGGTGAATTTCGTTGATTTTAAATTTTTTTATATGTGTGTTATTTGTATATGTTCTTCCTGCGTTAGTTTTACATGCTTATGTTCGGTAATTATTTTTAAATATTTTTTTTAATAATTATGGCAATGTAGCTAATAGAATCAGACTTCGCGAAGAAGTCTGATATTTCCATTTAGATCGCTAATGTTGTTTTTCCATGATTGTTTTTACAGATAATGGTGCATCTACCTGTTAATTTTGGTGAATGGGGTTGTGAGAGACTAGATTTGGCATTTTGTGGTGGATACTCTCAAAGGAGGGCGGTTTATCACTTTGGGCGATCGTTTTACATATTGTGAACTTGTTGAGATGGTACAAGATGATTATATGCTGGAAAAGAAAACCGAGTTGGTGGAGTTATCATATCCGTTACCGGAACCACTCTTGCAACAGATCGGTCCGGATAGCCCTCCTATTTATGTCACAAATGATAGGCAAGTAAGGAGCATGGTCGAGTTAGCTAGTGCGCATTTAATCCGTACGTGTCCTTCCCCCGCATAATCCTCGTCCTCCTGGAAGACCTCAGAAGTCGAGGTGGCAAACTTGGCTCGAAATTGCCAAGACAAAGGGCAATAAACCACAGAAGCTTCCCAAGCAATATACTTGTTATAATTGCAAACAACCAGGCCACAAAAAACCAAATTGTGTAAGCTAAATCACCTTACACTCACCTGTTTTATAGTTGTTTTCATCTATCTATTGTATATGAGAAGTTGCTGTCTTTTTCGGTGGAGACAGGTAACCAAACCTGAGAAGGATTAAATCTGGTGGAAGTCTGATGTACTGACGAATGCAATTTAGAAGTCTGATAAAGAAGTCTTAAGAAAGTCTGAGAGGAGTCTGTTGGTGTCTTTCCAGTACAATATTTCGTTTTCAAGTCGTTTTTTTAAGTTGTCTAAGTCTAAGAACTTGTTGTGTTAATCGTTGGTTGTTGTTGTTGGCTTAAACTTAATTTGTAGTACTTATGTGTTTGTTGCATCTCGTCAAGTCTAAATAAGTCTTAAGAAAATCACACCCTTTACAAACTGCAATATAAGTCTAATAACAGAAATTCATTACAAAAGATAGAAATAGAAGTCTGACACTAGACTTCTATAGAAGTCTTAAACCAATTACCCTAGAAATACCCTACCTATGCCCAACACGCTTTTGAGATCACAATACCCGGTTGTGAACATCCTTGGAGGGAATTCACGTTCTGCCATTATGTCTAAAACCTGCATCAACCACAACCATACTCCATTAGCAGTCTGAAAACTTAAAGTCAGACGTCATATGCAGTCTGACTACTCAAATTCAGACTCTATTTGCAGTCTGACGAAATATAGTCAGAGTCAACTACGAAGGCTATTCATGAAGTCAAAATCGGACGAATCCCAAAAATCCACAGAACACAATACAACTCAAACCCAAAAATCTAAACATTATTGCTCAATTTGAATCTTTTACCCTCTATGGAAGACTTGAAGGAGTGGTGACAACGGCGAGGAGAGAGAAACCAGATATGTAAATAAAAAAAGACAAGAGTTCAGCGCTGAGTTCTAGAAATCAGTATCGAGAAGGTGACGGTTTGCGGCGAAGAGAGGAGTAGAAGAATCTTACCGTCGAAGGCACATGAGACGATGTAAGCGACGAATTCCGGCATCGACAACGAAGATGTCGGTTCAGTTTTTTTTTTTTTGTTATTTGCTTCGGTAACTGTAAAAATGAGGGGATAAAAAAACTCTTTTATATAAGTCCTAAGCGGCGGTTAAAAAAAACGGTTTTACCACATAAAAATACCGCTTTCGCAATCTGATGTCAGACTTCTTAACGCAGTCTGATATCAGACTCTTTTAGCAGTCTGATAGTGATGAGATAATTGAGCGAGAAGTCTTAAAATTTTGGGCGGCAAAATTCCCGCTTTTTTGGGCGGCAAAATTCCCGCTTTTTTCTGCGGTTTTTTTCTAATTCGTACAAACTCAAATTTCAGACTTCTAACAGAGTCTAATTAAATGAAAGTATAATTTCATACTTCTAATCGAGTCTAATTCAGATCAGGTCAAGTATCAGACTTCGTATCGAGTGTAATTCACTTTCAGACTTCCAATATAGTAATTTTCAAGTTTTTTTTGGACTGAATACAACCAAGAATGAAAATACATATCAGACCTAGAGCTTTTGTTTGACATAGAAAAATGGACTGCTATCTTGTAGATCTAAAACGAAATTAATTAAAAACCCATCTGTTTGTTTAGATCTAGGCAAAGAACATGAAAAAATGGTCTTAGTTCGTATAGATCTAAAAATTTTGCAGAAAAAAGTAGATTAGAAGGCGAAAAACTTGTTTCTAGGAAGCTTAACTCAGTTGCAAAGACGAAGTTGACGACGGCGAGGGCGGTGGCGGCGACGGTGGCGGTGGCGATTCGACCTACAAGAAAATAGAGTTGTGTTGAAAATATGAAGAGAGATAGATGGAGGGACTGGTAAGGTGACACGAAAAAGGAGAGGTAATTACCAGACTGAAGGTGGCGGTGGCGGTGGCGGTGGCAGTGGCGGTGGCGGTGGCGACGAGGGTTTCTGGAGAGATGTTTGAGAGAGTTTAGAGAGAGAGAGATTCTTCCTGTTTTAGAGAGAGAGTCGATAATGACCTTTACATATTAGGGTTGGTAACTTTAGTATATATATGGGGTAAAATCACAAGTAGGGTAACTTATTTCAGGTTAATTCACAGGTTTCCATCAAGAAGTCTGATAAACCATGGACATTATCAGACTGAAATGGCAGTCTGATAAACCTTAAACTTGATAATTACTACTCGAAGAAGTCTGATATTTTTTTAGGTATAAACATAATTAACTAACCTTGTTTAATTTGATTCAATTTTATGAAATATTAATTTCTATTTAACAAAATATTTTTTTTATTTAATTATTGTAGAAAACAGTTTTAACAAAATATTTTTTTTAATTTTTAAATTTAAATTTACTATTTTAATCTGTATCATACTTCTCGAATACGTTTGATAGAAGTCTGGTAAGAGAAATAAATCAGAATTCTATTAGAGTCTAAATGTCAGACCTCTATAGAAGTCTGACATGTCGCGAAAGTTAAAATGGTAATAGCGGTTTCGTGTTTTTTGTTTGGTCATAAGGGGGTAACTGTAATTTTCCACCCCCGAAAGTGTAGCGCATCATTTGATTGAAATGACGGTGTATTTTTGTCATAAAAACGAAATTTTATTGTAAAAACAGCAATTTGCCCACACTTATTTATCATGTTTGGCGGAAACGCAATAACCAACGACATCATAATAATACATCTTTTAAACTTCTTTATCGAATACTTATGATGGCTTTCTCCAACAGTGGTTCTTCATTAAAAGAATTGGCTTTTTTTTTTATTCATTTTTATTCTTTTCAAAAAAAAAAAAAAAATTTCTATTTTTTTTTTTT
>PKMM01004481.1:170533-247599 GCA_002933915.1 Eutrema heterophyllum | reverse complement strand
TTTTTTTTTTAAGTTTCTTAAATAATCTTTGTGAACTGAAATCATGTTCGAATGTTTCAATTTCATATCATAAAAGACGATCCTACATATAGGTGTTATTACTATTTCTATGCTACTACCAAGTTTATTTTCTATTCACTCTTAAAATATATTAAAATTTCTTCTTGACTAAACGGTTTAGTTTTTTTCTTTCATTTTCACATGATTATATATATGAAATTAGATTATATATATTCATGAAATTAGATTAGGATATGCATGATACACGGATAAAATAAAATGTATAGAAAAAAGTAATAATTTTGATAATTATTATCCGTATAATTAGATTCTAGATTGAAATCCGTGGTCAGTTTTCCATAAATTATGTTTTGTAAACAGCAATTACAAAAATCTGAAATTAATCCAAACTATCCACAAAACTTGAGAAACAATCCATTTAAATGAACATAAAGAATTCTAAAAATAGATTTCAAATTTTCTATAACTTAAAACTAAATATAATTGATAAATAAATATCAATTTTTTTTTTAATTCTGAAATTGAATTGTTATGACGTGTTTGATAATTATTTTATAATAATCCAAAAATAAAAATTCAGACGTGTAAACTTTAATCAAGAACAGTTACATTAAAACATAAATTTTCTAACACACGATAACAAAATATTATTTTCTAATTTCATATATTATAAATCTTATATAGATTTAAAAGTTTATATATTTTTCTCTTACTTTATTTTTTTTGTTGATATTATAGTTTCCATTTAAAAAAACAATTCTATTTTTTTGTTGTTATTTTGTTTTGGTTAAAAATAACTAATTAATAATAGAAAAGTTTATCTTATTACATTGATACATGTTATGATCTAAATTAACACTAACACATGTAACGATCATGTGAGTTAAAATTATTATACGTGTCACATTCACGTTGAGCGCTTTCATATTTTCATATTTATATATATACTTACTTTCATATTTTCATATTTATATATATACTTACTTTTGTGCAATATATATATATATATATAAATATATACTTATTTATATATTAAGTAGGATGAAAGAAACTCTTCAAGAGATATGTCCAACCGATGTTGAGCAATCTAAAAACTTTGTCTCTTGCCAATTTATATCTATAGTCGTTACAAAGGGGTCCCTTAATTATTTGATACTATATCATTTTCATGTTTTTTGCTGCTACAATTTTGGCCAACACATTAAAATTTAATTACATAAAATCATCAATTAGAGAATACATATTTACAGATTACAGATTAAACCTAAAATATATATAGAAAATAATTAAGCCCTATACATATAATCATATATATATACACAAATTACAAACATTCTTATTATATACACATGAAACGTTTATAGCATAGAACAAAAACTTTACTAAGCATATATAATCAGATATTGTTTCACCTTACCAAATTTACATTTACAATATTCGTTAAAGTTTGATATTTTATATTATATGTTTCATTTTTTTCTCTTGAGCCCTAAGAATCAAGAAATGCCCTCACAAGTCACAACATCTACAATTGGAGGCTTTTGGAGCCACACAGATCGGACATTTCTTACTACTCCATTGAAGCTCATGACCACATTTCAGACACGTGGACATATGTCCACACCTGCAAAACAAAACCATGCTTGTATTACAGTGTTTGCGTTTTGACCGCAAACGCTTTTTACGTTATACAATACAACTATACAAGCAGATAGAGATACCTATACAGAAGTGAGTCTACAGACATTTCGAAGCAGACAGAGCAGTTTCTTTCCAGAGAAACTGACACTGTAACATTTACATAATCAATGGTGCAATATTGATGGGTATTTGATTGAGTTAAGAATAGTTTTTAAGCTAATGTTTTACTCACCAGAAAGTGATTCGGATTTCACCTGTTCTGGAAATCGACGCAAGATTTGACTAAGCTTTTTAGTTCGAGCATTTCTCTTTGAAGCTGTTTGATTTGTTCCCTGAGATCACATATCATCTTTATTCCCTGTGCGAAACATTATTAAATGTTACTTCACCGACACGTAACCTTACTGGCCTAAAAATCAGAGACAAACTCACAGTGGAGGAGATGTTCTCATGACCCTTACGGTTTGAAGAAATTGACAGAGACGTAACCGCCTCTTCGTGATCTTTTAAACTCCATGTAGTCATCGCATTCTTCGTCGAGTATTGACTGAAACCATTGTTTACAGTTACAGTCTCAACATCTATCTTCTCTGTTTCATTCTCTTCTAGTTTCTCTTGGTACCTTGCTGAACAGTCAACCATCCACTCCTCGCTATCTTTTTCTTGGGGATTTATTTCAACTTGTAACCTTTTATCCGCTTGTGAGATCAAAATTTTATCGATATTTTCTCGAAGATCACTTGCGAGGAAGCTAGAAACCGTCCTTCTACAAAAGCAACCTAAATCATCGAAAAGTTGAAGCTAATATGTGAAAAAAAGGAATTGATCGTATAACATACCTCTTGATCATGTTCTGAATATCATCTTTCTTTGAATACTTTATAACCTCGAGCTCCCTTTGCTTCCTGAGATCTTCCCAATAACTCCGTGGCCGCGATATATCTCTAACCCAATCATAATACTCACTCTCTCCTCTGTAATCTTCATCTTCTTTATCTTCCGATTCATTTCCATCCCAACCATTTATAAATATTGGTGATTCAAGGATCAGACAAAATGCTTCTGATTCTTCTCGCTTCTCGGCTTTCAATGTTTCTTCATCATCTTGTGAAAACTTTTCCTCTTTACCACTCTCTCTAGATAAGGGACTCTCAGTTTCTTCTTCCTTTCTTTGATTCAAACTAATCACTGATGTCATTTCTTGAGGATTGATTCTATATTCCTCAATCTCCATGGATTTGCCTTCTTCAATACTACTAATTTCTTTTTTTGCTCTTTCTTCATCAATAACTCTTCTTGCAGATTTGTCTTTGTTTTTCGTATCCTCCATATTTTTTCTCCTAATAGTTATATCCTTAGAATCCCAAAGATTCACCTTCTCTCTGATACTCAATGAAGTCTTGTTCGTTTCTACTCTTTTCTTCACAATAGCTTTCTCCATAGCTTTTTTTGATCCTTCTCCTTCTTCTGTAGCTCTGCTCTCAGTTTCAGGTTTCTTAAAACCATGCTTATTGTCTGCAGCTTCACTAAAGACAGCTTTCTTGGCGATTTTCGGTTTATTAGTCGTATCCTGAGTCTCCCTCGGGTTACTTTTCTTCATTGTATCTTGCAGAACATTCCCATCTGCAGTTTTATTGGCCGTTTTACATACCTTTTTCACTCGAAAAGATACCAATCTAGATGAATTTCTAGTTTCTACCGCACTATTCGCATTACCTGCGAATCCGGTCTCGGTATTTCTCTTATATATATCCCTGCATCTTGATTCCGTTGATGAATCAATATAGTTTGGTTTAAAATTCTTCAAAAACTGCAAACAAACCAGAATAATAATAATAAACTGATCATTACCTGAGATTCATCACACCAGATCCAGAACTCGTCTTGCTATCAATAAGGGATTGACTTTGAGTCGAGCTTGACTGTTGCGACCTAGCTTCCCAAATCTGAACAAGAGAAGAAGCTCCAATGATGATCTCATTCCTTGACGGGTTCTCGGGTTGACCCGGACTATAAAACAGATTGGAATTGGTCTCTAGCGGAGTAGAGTTCGAAGAAAGAGTCTGCAAAGATTCCTCTGTTTCAGAAACAGAGGATCTTGAAGAACATTCAAGAACCACTTTACTCTTCCTATCTTCGCTACTTCCAGAGTCATCCACAGCACGAAAAATGTCGAATTGATCTCTTACTAAAACTTTGAGATCCTTTTCTTTCTTGTTAGGGACACATTCGAACATCTCTGTCGAAACCATTTCTAAAGACGCCATTTTTATCAAACGGAAGATAAAAAAATCCTCTGTTTTGTTATACTCAAGAACAAGGAAAGATAAAAGAAAACTATAAATGGAAAATGATTACGAGGAAATGAATTTTTGTTTCCACGAACGCTGAGAACGCACAAAGTGATTAGAACTGGAGAAAACAGAACATGACAGAACAGAGTAATTACGAAAAGCTAATGAAGATTTGAAGAAAAAATGTTTTCTATTTGATGTTCTTTAACTCCTCTGCTTGTTGAGTTGTTATAAAAGTCTCAGAGATTTAGATAATAGAAATTGACTTTCTGAAAACTGTTATGTTAACAGAAAAATGAAAACAGAGGACTATCAAATAGGGGAGATATTATCAAAAGGATAATATCTAGAGAAGAAGTTAAGTCTTATGAACTTGCTCTCTAGTCTCTACCCTCGATAGGTTTATATAGATAATATTTTTCATATTCTATCACTAATTGTAATACTAATATTACATGTTTTAGTTGTGAATTGAAAGGGTTATTTTATCCTCCACTAATTAGATGCTGTGTAATAATGTCTGAGATTTTTGGACTTGAACTTCTTTAGCCTTCTTTTATTAATTTTTTTCCAATAAGGATAAATTGTATAGATTTAAGAAAATTAGATTTATATATATTTTTATTGGATTTCATGACAAGTTAGTTTATTTTAAATTTTTATAATGAGATTTTCTATCTTTTTTAAATATAATACACTATCTAAGTACAAAAAACCTGGGTACATAGTTATGTACGAATAGTACCTATGTATCTCTAAATTAAGCAAAAGTAGTTTTTTTTCTGTTTAAAAATAGGAATTACAAACAAATGGTTAATTCTTAATTTGTTAATGGGTTGCCTCAAACACATGAGTCAGCCTTGATTCATTTCTATATATGACTATATGATTTGAAAAATTCAAAAATTTGAAGACTTGTTTTCAATTAGGAGATTCGATTTGGTTTACTCTCCTGAATACATTATTTTATTAATTTTTGTATATGTAAGTTTATATTGCTTCAAATCTATGGATGGAAGTCATTTTCCAATGAGTAAATCAAGGGTTTAAAAAGACAACGATAGATTTGAGTAGATTAAATGGATTCTGAGCATTCTGGTAAATTGGAACAGATAATTGGTTATATATCTTCGTGTGGTTCTTTAGTTGATAACTTGATAGAATGGATATAATAATAAATAAATAAAAATTAACAAATCGTAGTTTTCTAGAATGAAATTTGTTAAAGTCAACATAAGATAGAACTTATCCATTAACAAAAAAAAAACACATAAGCTAGAACTACAGGTACTTAATTAATAGGAAGCTAAGGAAATACGTTTCGTGTTATGTCTAACTAATCATCTCCTTTGGACCCCGACTTGCCTCCAACACACCCTCACGTCTGATGCGACTCAGGGATAACCATTCATCAGTGGGATGATCAATAACCATACAAGCTATGTGTTTTAATCCAACTGACGAGACATTTATATCATGCCTGATATTTTATTCTCTTTTTGAGAGATGTCTCCTCCTCTGTGGAGTTATTCTCCTTGTATGATACCTTTTGGTGTCCAGATTATGTCCTTGTATTCTACAAAACTCTCAGCACTTGTCTTTTATAAATGAAGCGTTAAAAGAAAAAAACTAATCATCTCCTTTATATAAAAATGATTGAATTGTAGGCCTCTCAGGACCTCCACGTAAACAAAAATAACCAGAGAATTAATCAGAGCCAAAGTTGCATTCTAGAATCTTAGATTGCATATCATGCATTTGCATAGCCCTTTGAGTTCATGAAAATTGGATATAATGGAAGCTATTCTTTGGTTACATCATTGTTCCATTTCTTTCTAGTAACATTGATACACATAGTTTTAACCCTATAATAAACTAATGCAAGTGCACAACAAAAGTTGTAGTAATCTAGGGATCGAATCCACAAGGACCAAGTGAAACACTACGAGAATGCAGAAGGAAAGTAAATCTAAGACGAATGCAATGATTTGTGGTTTTATGAATGAACTAAAACTAAGAATGCAAATAAAACGATGTAAGTTTGATGGAGGGAAACGCTAGGTCTTTGGGTAATTCGCAGGAAATCAAGAATCATATCACAATCAGAAAATTAAACAAGGAAATCATTAAGCACGTTCTAGAACTCAAATCATTGTTTTATAACCAACCTATTGTCGTAGTATTAATTAATATGCTTAATAATCTAATATTCTAAATTGTCGTTTGAATTCAGGAAACTAAACATGCTTTAAGATCGAATTTGATATGTTCACAAAATGCCTTAACATCAACTTTCGTTGGTTAAGGACGTTTTGCTCATCTATGTTCTTTCAGGCTTTAAAACACACTTTTGATGCGTTAAATAACCTAAGATCAGAAACTAGGTAACTGATCAAGTTTCAGCACTAAGAACAACAATAGATGAAGAACTAGAAGATAGATCTCTATTCTAACCAATCTGATTCAACGATTCATGAAATTCCCTTGAAACTCTAAAACCTAACTAGTATCTTACTCAGACATAGAATCAGAGAAACCACAAAAAGATGAAGAAGAAATCATAATCCAATAGAAATAATAAACTAGGGTTCAGAAATCTTCTCAAAAGCCTGTAGAGTCAGAGATTCGTCTCCCCAAAGAAAAAGATGTAAAAGTCTGTAGAAAAATAAAGCGTATCCCTCGAAGAGGCTGAAAAAAAAAGTATATATATGTCCTTGGTCGAATTAGGTTAAGTTATGATGATTCTGGGGCAAAATAGGAAGTTTAGAAACTGCCTTTTTCGTCTGGGAAGTGCATCAATCGATGCAAGGTATGAATTGGTCGATTTTGAAGCTCCTGGACATGTGCATCGATCGATTCTGAAATCTCTGTCATGTTGCATCGATCGATTCTAGCCTCCCTGTTCCGCGCATGCTTCTTCTGTGAGGCATATTGATCTATCTTCAGTAAATCGGGTATAACTCTTGATCGCACCGTTGGAGTTTCTTCAAACCACTTGCAAATGAAAGCTAATTCAAAGCTCTATCTTGTGTCAAAAGTTCAGCTCGATCCATTGGTGGGAACACCTTCAACGAATGCCAAACTTCATATGCTCTTGTATGACTCTGCATTTCCAGTTTCACATTTTGCTACCAAAATGCCTTGTTTTCCTCCAAATCAACCTAAAACCTGTAAAGACTCGATAAAAGACTAAAAGACTCTAAAAACACACTTTGACTCAATAAAAGACTCAAAACCAACACAAAAACATATGTTAGAAAGCGGTAAAAACCGAGTACATCAACTCCCCCAGACTTAGTGTTTTGCTTGCCCTCAAGCAAACAGAAAACCAAGAAATATAAAAGAGGTTTGAAAAACACGGAGACTCACATTTTCTTTAGAACACTGCAATGACCATCCAACTTAGTAATCCACATGTGCCAAATCAGCTCCAAATTGAACCACCATGTACTTCTCCGCGGGCATTGCAGCTTTCCCAGAATCAACACATAATCTCTCAGAATAATCCAAAAGCCATCATCGATGGGTCTCACCAAAAGATCATAATGCCAAGAACCTTATAGACTCTTTCCCTTTCGATATCATGACAAGACAACAACACAACTTTTGATACTCTTTCTCTCCCCCAGACTTATTATTTTCTCATTCTCTCTTTTGTTTTTATCATTCAAAGGTGTAAGCGAATAATGGTATATTTGGAAATTTTCCTAATCCTTGCTTCCAACCTTAGTGTGATAATTTCTTTTGAAGTAAAATAATGGGATCGATGGAAATTTTCCTAGCCCTTTACTTAAAAAAAAATCATTTCATCTTTTCTGCTTTACTTTAAGCAAGGGAGAGGAGTACCGTACTTTCACACATATTGTCTTTGTCAGATACGAATGAGGAGTCAAGCTCTGAAGATACCAATCACAACGATGAGGTAAAAGGAAAAGCTCAAAAACTAGCTCAAGCTTTTTGAATTGTTCTGGAAACATGGATGCCTCTGATTAACCGGTCAGCCTTTGGATTTTTCATTAGTCTGGTGTGAAGCTAATTCTGCAACAATGGTCACTTAGCCGAAAAATCATAACAAGAAATCCAAGATTGTGATCATCATCTCCAACAAATTTTGACTCAATAAAACGACTCAAGAAAACACCAAAATGACTCAAGAAAGAAAACAAAAAAAAGAAAACAACATTAGTAACGACAAAGACCGTCTCCCAGACTTACTTCACACCGTCTCGGTGTGAAAATAAATCAAGAGGAAGGCAAAACAGACTCAAGAAAAATAAAATAAAATAAAATAAAACTTACCGGTGGGTTGCCTCCCACCAAGCGCTTGTTTAAAGTCGTTAGCTTGACTTCGATCTCAGATGTTAATCATGAGAATCAAAAGGTTGAGCCAATGCACCTTTGGTCCATCTTCTGTTAGGGCAAGAAACAAAATGTGCAACATGGCATGCAAGTATCCATGGCAAATAAACAAAACTCACATCAAGGGAGTTTACTACGAATGTAGCATATATCTTGGAATTTTCCTTGATGGTGAGATTCTCATGAGGATCAAATGCACTTGATGGAAAAATAAAGTCAACTTCAAGTTTAAACGAGTTTATCACAAAATAGTCAACTTCATCTCCATCAATCATGTAAAACACAATATCCTCCTTCCTAGATTTCATCTCAACCTCAGGGTCATCTATCTCATTCAAGATCTTATATACGTCAAGCACATCCCCTAGGTAAGATTTTTCAAGAAGAGATCTAGATTCCTCAGGCATTGAAAGCTTAAACTCGAGATCATGAACATTCAAATCACATAGATAATTAATATCAAAACATACTTCATGGTAATCTTTAGCAAGCTTTTCTACTCTTAAGGAATCTAGTCTTTGAGACTCACAAATTAAATCATAGCATTCATCAATGAGCACATGAGTATGCAAACTAGAAACTACATCTTCAATGTAAGGCAAATGACTATCCTCATAATCATAGATTTCAAAGGTTGAGTCAAAATTACCTTCTAATTGGCATGGTGGCATCCAATAAATTACCTCTTTAAGTGCATGAGCTACCATTGTCTCAGACATTGTGAGCTCCCTTCCCTCAAGTGCTGCCCGATGGGACATGAGGTTCAAACGGATCATAGCGGCTAGGTCACTCCTTTTCATCGTTGGGTTCTCTTCATGATGCTTATCCAACTCCACTTTTTGTTCTGGTGTGAGAACACTTTCATTAAATGGTGGTTCTACGTATGGCTCATCTTTAATGTATTCATCAATTGTGGCATCCTCTTCTTGTGGCCAATCTTTGTAGTCCATGGCCATCAACTATAAGAAACAAAAAGGAAGAAAATAAAAAGTTAGTAAAAGTCAGTGTCTTAGTCTAAACTCTAGTCCAAGACTCGTAGGCAACGTAATTGGTCCTCGGCAACAGCGCCAAAAACTTGATACACAGAGTTTTAACCCTATAATAAACTACTCCAAGTGCACAGCAAAAGTTGTAGTAATCTAGGGATCGAATCCACAAGGACCAAGTGAAACACTACGAGAATGCATGAGGAAAGTAAATCTAAGACGAATGCAATGATTTGTGGTTTTATGAATGAACTAAAACTAAGAATGCAAATAAAACGATGTAAGTTTGATGGAGGGAAACGCTAGGTCTTTGGGTAATTCGCAGGAAATCAAGAATCACAAATCAGAAAATTAAATAGGGAAATCATTAAGCACGTTCTAGAACTCAAATCATTGTTTTATAACCAACCTACCGTCGTAATATTAACTACTATGCTTAATAACCTAAGATTCTAAATTGTCGTTTGAATTCAGGAAACTAAACATGCTTTAAGATCGAGTTTGATATGTTCACAAAACGTCTTAACATCAGCTTTCGTTGGTTAAGGACGTTTTGCTCATCTATGTTCTTTCAAGCTTTTAAACAAACACTTTTGATGCGTTAAACAACCTAAGATCAAAAACTAGGTAGTTGATCAAGTTTCAGCACTAAGAACAACGTACAATATATGAAGAACTAGAAGATAGATCTCTATTCTAACCAATCTGATTCAATGATTCATGAAATTCCCTTGAAACCCTAAAACCTAACTAGTAGATTACTCAGACATAGAATCTGAGAAACCACAAGGAGATGAAGAAGAAATCATAATCCAATAGAAATAATAAACTAGGGTTCAGAAATCTTCTCAAAAGCTTGTAGAATCAGAGATTCGTCTCCCCAAAGAAAAAGATGTAAAAGTCTGTAGAAAAATAAAGCGTAGCCCTCGAAGAGGCTGAAAAAATAAGTATATATATGTCCTGAGTCGAATTAGGTTAAGTTAGGATGATTCTGGGGCAAAATAGGAAGTTTAGAAACTGCAGAAACTGTTTTTTTCGACTGGGAAGTGCATCGATCGATGCAAGGTATGAATTGGTCAATTTTGAAGCTCCTGGACATGTGCATCGATCGATTTTGAAATCTCTGTCATGTTGCATCGATCGATTCTAACCTCCATGTTCCGCGCATGCTTCTTCTGCGAGGCAGATTGATCTGTCTTCAGTAAATCGGGTATAACTCGTGATCGCACCGTTGGAGTTTCTTCAAACCACTTGAAAATGAAAGCTAATTCAAAGCTCTATCTTGTGTCCAAAGTTAAGCTCTTTCCATTGGTGGTAAGACCTTCAACGAATGCCAAACTTTAGACGCTTCTGCATGACTCTGCATTTACAGTTTCACTTTTTGCAACCAAAATGCTTTGTTTTCCTCCAAATCAACCTAAAACTTGTAAAGACTCGATAAAAGACTAAAAGACTTTAAAAACACACTTTGACTCAATAAAAGACTCAAAACCAACACAAAAACATATGTTAGAAAGCGGTAAAAACTGAGTACATCAAACATAAATGAGGAACACAATAGTCAATAAACTAATATTTATATTGGACATAATTGCAAATATAGTCACTTATTTCAACTTTCATTAGTAAGTTAACACTTTTTTAAAGTGTTAAAAATAGTTGTCACTTTTTGTATGAAAAGTCGATGTTATCCCTCTTATTGCTACATTGTGTACCGTCCATTATCGTACATGCCGTACTGTACAAAGGTAAAATTGGGTTGAATAATGAAATAAGTGCTACTTTCTATTACACTCTCAAAAAAATGACAAAAAACTAATGAATTTTTAAATAAGTGACAATTTTTGCAAAATCCCTTGTTACTAAAAAAAAAAAAAAAAAGTTGTCTCAAACTTGACCAAGTTGCTAAACACATAGTGGATATGTCATTTCAAATCCGCTAAAACAAAGATATATTTGTTTAAAATTTTTATAAAGAATTATTTTAATAACTTTTGTTTTTTGGATTACTACTGATAGTTTCTTGATTTGCAAGAACAATTTTGGTGGTTGGGAAGCTAATGCAAGAAACATTATAAAAAGAAGATGCTTAACCGGGGTAACAAAACCTTAATCACTAAACCGGAGATTAGTAAATGAGGGATCGTTCCATTATTAAGTGATTGGAGATTTTAACGATTTTATCAGTTAGAGAAGTGATGAAATTTGTTGTTAAAGAACGAAGCACAAAAGTTTTCACGGACTTTTCTTTCTCGAAGAAGCCATTTATAGTAGACGTTTCAGGTTTTGAGAGTTAAACCATTCTCATTTCTTGTTTACTTGTTGATCAACAGTAGTAGTGAAACCTTATTCTTGAATGTCTGGCTATTGTCTTTCTTGTGTTTGGTTAAAATTTCTGCATTTATCATGCTCAAAATGTGCTTATTTTGTTCCTGTAGAAGAAGAAGATTCTCTTTGGAGCTCTGTTTTCGTAGTAAACGGAATCTGAAATCACCAGAGCTCCAAAGAAACCTTGCAAGCTTTTTCACTTCACTGTAACATCTTTCGTTTGCTAGATCAGAAAATTGAAGAGTACTTGGTTAAAGTCTCAAGAAGCATAAGAAAGCAGTACATTCTCGATTTCATTATTTAACACAAGCTGATATATCTACGCAAACAATGCAGCAACCTATTCTCAAGGAAAAGAGTTTACTAAGTTTTGCGTCTCCAAAATCATTTCTCAAAATCAGTTTGCATCTCCCTATAACTGGCAGCTCTATTGTTCACGACATTGAGAAGACAGTCACAAGCTTGTCTTGAAGATGGTCTCTCCTGAGGATAAGTTTTTGTGCACTGAAGTGCTATTTCAAGAACCTGATAAGCTGCTTCTTCTTCGCAAGGTAAAAGCGGCTTAAGCTCTGAATCAATCAGCTTCTCTCTCGCTGCAGACCCTGGCGGCATTTCAAGAACCGTCTCTACCCAGCTAACCATATCCGTCTCTTCATCGAACACTTCCTCTGTTGGCTTTTTACCAGTCACAATCTCCATCAACACTATCCCCATACTGTAAACATCGCTCTTCTCAGTCGCCTTCAACGAGTAAGCATACTCTGTGGAAAAACCCCGAATTGCAAAAACATTAGCTTTAACAGTGGAAAACCAAGTTAAGAAACTCGAGAGAATGTACCTGGAGCGATGTAGCCATAAGAGCCTGCAAACAAAGTATTTGATTCTGTGTTGGTGTCATAATTCTCAGTTAGGATCTTGGCGAGTCCGAAATCTCCTAAATGTGCTTCCATATTGGAATCAAGAAGCACATTACTGGATTTAATATCGCGGTGAACAATCGGAGGAGCACAATCAAAATGAAGATACTCTACTCCTTGAGCCAACCCAACTGCAATTTTCAATCTTGTTTCCCAATCAAGAATCTCCTTCTTCGTCTTCTCGTTCGCGTGAAGCCAATCCCAGACGCTTCCGTTCTCCATGTACTCGTAAATCAACAGATTCAAGCCTTCTGCTTTGCTGCTGCAGTAACCCATTAGCTTAACCAAATGTCTGTGTCTGATTGTTCCAAGGGTCTTAACTTCTCTGTTAAAGCTCTTGTTTGACATCAAATCATCTTTCCAAAGAATCTTCTTCACAGCAATGGTCTCTCCATTCTCCAAATCCGCTTTGTAAACTTTTCCTGACCCTCCTGATCCAATCATGAACTCGTCGTTAAGGTAATGTGTAGCTTCCATAATGTCTTCCCACTTTATATCTGACTTTGCAGCTCCATTCCTAAAGAGAGGAGCTTGTGAAGAAGAAGAGTTTGATGAAAACGTGCTGCTTCCGCCTCGCCCTTTCTTGAAAAGATCATGACTTTGCTTGAAGAAGAGGACGATTACAAGTACCATCAAAGCAATCGCTGCTAATGAACAAGTCGCAGAGATTATAACCACTGTTTTCGCACTACGACCTTGTTGCTTCTTGTTCAGACCAGCTCTGTTGCAATGACTAAGAGGGCTTCCACAAAGACCTGCATTGCCTACAAAAGCATCGGCTTGCCATTTAGTGAACTGCTTCTTTAAATTTCCCTCGAGGTTGTTGTAAGAGAGGTTGAGATATCCTAAACTCTTCATATCCCCGATTTGGCCAGGAACTTCTCCGACAAGTTGATTGTGAGACAGATCAAGCGATTCAAGCTTATGTAACGTCGAAATTGTTGATGGAATGTCTCCGGTAAAGTTGTTGTAGCTGAGATCTAAAACACTTTGAAGATCTTGGAGCTGTCCAATCTCAACTGGGATTTCTCCGGTTAAGATGTTTCTCGATAACCGAAGCTCGTAAAGCTTGCTCAGCTTGCCTATTGCTGAAGGAAGAGGACCTGAAATCTGATTCCTTCTGAGGTTAAGTACATTGAGAGCTTCCAAGTTTCCAATCTCTTGTGGGATCGAGCCGTTAAGTAGATTGCCATCAAGAGATAGCACGAGAAGCTTGGTTAAGTTGCAAATCTCTGTAGGGAGAGACCCGGTAAACTGATTAGAAGAAAGCTTGAGCTCACCCAACGATGGAAGCTTTCCGAGCCATGGAGGTATAAGCCCTGAAAGAAAGTTATTGTTGAGATCAATGTGTGTCAGCTTCTTGCACAAACCGAGCTCTACCGGTATGATTCCTGTGAGAGAATTGCCTGAGATATCCAACAAAGACAGCTCGCGGATCTTCCCAAATGTCCAAGGGATTCTTCCTGTGAATTGATTCTTCCCTAACCTTAAACGATCGAGATTCGGAGACTTCCCTAGCTGAAGAGGTATGTCTCCCTCAAATCCATTTTCCGTGACATCAAAGGAGAGATAAGAGCTTGAACCGCACAACGGACTAATCGAGCCATTGAGCTTGTTGCTGGAAAAGTTGATTCTTGTGAGATTCTTGAGGTTGATAAGTGAATTCGGAAGGTTCCCCTGAAGGGAATTGTTGTAAAGCATGAACTCTTCTAACGACTTCAAGAACCCGAACGAGGGAGGAATCGAACCCGAGAGCTGGTTATCCGCTAAATCCAAAACCGTCAGCTGGTGACAGTTACCCAAAGTGGCGGGAATGTTACCCACAAGCTCGTTCTCTCTTAAGTGAAGCCAAGTAAGCTCTTCCAATCTTCCGATAGAAGAAGGAATCTCTCCACTGAAACGATTTCCAAACATATCGATCGACTTCAGATTCGTGCAGTTCCCAATCTCAAACGGTATCTCACCCGAAAAACGATTCTCATATAGATACAGAACTTCCAATTTGCTGAGCAATCCGATTTCTTTTGGTAACTTGCCTTCCAAGTCATTGTGAGACAGAGCAAGCTCTTGTAGATTCGTAAGGTTAGATATTGATGGAGATAGCGTGCCCTCCAAACTACAGTTGTGAAAATACAAAATCGTGAGTTGGACGAGCTGAAACAATGAATCCGGGATTCGACCGGTGAGAAGCGTATTGTTCGACAAATCAAGCTCTTTCAATGACTGGCATTTGCTGATTTCAGCCGGAATTTCGCCGGAAAGTTGAGTCTCAGACAAAACCAGTTGCTTCAAGCTTGTGTTGTTAGAACATAAGCTCTTTGGTAAAGAACCAGAGAGACGATTGTTCCCTAGAACCAAATCCAAAAGCTGACTCATGTTCCAGAACTCTTCATGTATTTCTCCGGTGAGATTATTCTTGGACAGATCAAGGGTTTGAAGATTCCCCAAATCGGTTAATTTCTTCGGAATCGAGCCTTGGAGTTTGTTACCAATCAAATTAAGGTATTGGAGATTGCGCAGATTGCCGAGTTGACTCGGTATCTCTCCGGAGAAGCTGTTGTTTCCCAAATTGAGTATCTGGAGGTTCACGAGTTGACTCAGCTCCGCCGGTAACGACCCGTTGAGGCGATTCACCGCCGCGGTGAACAAAAGGAGGCCGGTGCAGTTACCTAGCTCGGGCGGGATCGGCCCTTCGAGGTAGTTATCTTGTAGAATCAAAGCCTGGATCCGAACGAGCCGACCGAGTTGACTCGGTATCGGACCGGTGAGTCTACACGAGGCCAAGGCGAGTGTCTGGAGATTGACGAGACTCCCAAACGTCGCCGGGATCGATCCGACGAGCTCGTTGTCTCCGAGTTTTAACGACTTCAGGTTCACGAGCGAGCCGAGTTGACTCGGTATCTCGCCACTGAGTTGGTTAGAGAAGAGATGCAAAGATTCCAAGGAAGAAGAGAGGTTGGAGAGAGCAGTTGGGATGGGACCAGCGAGACTGTTGTTAGACAGATCGAGGTGGGTTAGGTTAATAAACCGGCCAATCGATGGAGAAATCGAACCGGTTAAGCTCAAATTGGATAGATTTAAACCGACGACTACACGACCACCGCACGTGACGCCGGTCCAATTACAGAAATCCGGATCGTCGGAATTCCAGTTTCGGAGAACATTTTCATCTTCTGGGTTTGCGACAAGAGACTTCTTCACTTCGAGAAGAGTTTGAAGATCGTCGGTTTGACCCGAACCCGACCCGATTGAAAAACAGAGGAAAAACAGAACAAGAAGAAGAGGATTTTGCTGCATTTTTTTCTTCTTGCTTCTTCAGGAAACAAGAGATCTGTGAGAGTAGTGAATGGAGATTCTTCAGAGTTCTTGTTAGTATTAAGACTAGTGTGGGGAACACAGAGAATTTAAGACAATTGTTTGGTTTTCGTTGTAGATGTTGAAGAAATTCGATTGGTCGTAAGAACGGTGCATGGGGACTCTCTCTCTCTCTATATATATATATGTATATGTGTTTGATGTGGTGAGTTGGATGAGAAGTAAATGCAGAGGATAAAGATTTTGGGATCGGCTATGAGGCTAAAACTATATAGCCTATTAAATGACGACACGTGAGTGTCGTCTCTCTCTTCTGTCTTCTGATTTATTCACTGTTTTATTGAGAGAGAGAGAGAGAGAGAGAGAGAGAGAGAGAGAGAGAGAGAGAGAGAGAGAGAAGGGAGATGCATGAGGCAATGGGAAAGAGAAGAAGAAGGTCAAAGAGGGGTCAGAAGAGAGACATTGGAAAATGCAATAGCAGAATGGATTAATTGATAGTATAAACTCTGTCCAACATTTATGTTGCGACTGTGTCGTCAATGCATGTGTGTGTGTATATATGTTATTTTGGATTAATTGATAGTATAAACTTTTATTAGTAATATATGCAGAATGGTGAAAATGGATATGCAAATCTTCAAAAAAAAAAAAAAAAAAAACTTCAAAGATTCATAAAAGGTACAAAATAACAATTTATCTTCAATCATTTCATGCTTTCGTGTGTTCATTGATACAAATTCGTGTGTTCAATGATACAAAAAAAAAAGTCGTTTAATGATTTTGCTATTTCTATAGTTCGTAAATTTTAATTGCATGAAATAAAGGTTGTAAATTCTGTAGATGTTGTGTTACCTTTCAGTTTTTTTGTTTAATTTTATTAAGTTAAATTGTAAAAGGGTAATACAACAGATTAATCATCCACACAAGTGGTACATTAAAAGTAACATACCCAGAAACAGAATCATAAACCTTTTTGGATATCATATCAGCAACCTGATTTCTTTTTATGTTCAATGTTTCCAAAGAACACAGTGGCAACCTTGACATCCATTGTCGAATGTCATATAGCATGTTTCCTACTTCCAAATTATCTTCACTCTGATTTATAATCTCTGTTAATACTGCATTTATCTCCTTCGAACCAAACTTGTCTCATTTCTTGAACCCATATAACCTGAAGCACATGTAAAAATCCATACGCCTCTGCTTGAAGAGCTGAACTTACGGCTTTAAACTTTGCATATCCAGATATAACATGACGACCATGATGATCACGAACCCTAATCTCTCATTTTACCTTTTAGTTTATCCTTTTTAAAACCCTAATCTCTCATTTTATCAACAAAATCCAGTTTGATGAGAGTTTTAGTTGTGTAAGTTATTAGTATAGATGGGAAAAGAGATTATGACAATGAAATGAATAAGTTATATAAGGTTAAAAAAAAAAAGTTATATGATGATGAACTATATATTAAAAAAAAAAAGATATGACTTTGACCTTGGCCTAAGGAAAGAGAGTAGTTGAGATGAGAGACGATGATTTGGTTGAAGGGTATTTCTTCAATTTCTGCTTTTGTTGTGCAGTGTGTGTTAGCTTCTCATTACTAAGTCCTTTCATGAAAAAGAGAGCAGTTGTATTTCTATATTTAGATTCATATGCTAAATATTTCTTTACTTTGATAAATATAAATGGTTATGGAAATTATCTAAATTTTATAGAAAAATTATGACCATAGTCTAGAAAATCTCTATATCATTATTTAAGAAGTCATTTAGGAAAATAAACTTTATTTTGTAAGTTATTACATATTATGTCATTACAAATAGGAAAAGATAAATGAAATAGGAAAAGAAACAATTGTCATTTAAAATTATTGATGAGAATATAGAAATTATTTATTTTTCATTAAAGATGTTATTTACTATTTAATTTCTTAATTATTATGATATTATTAAATAATAATCAATCCATACATATTAAAAGAAAATATAGTCGAGATCTTGCAATATTTTTCACTATGATTTTATTTTTTATTTGAATATATATCAAAACAAAAGTTTGAAAAATATTTTACTAATTTTATAAACAGTTAGACACGAGAAAATTGATTTTGTAAGAGTTTGTGCACTGACCACAAAAATCATAGTCATTAAACGGTGCATATTAGAGTTATTTTTCAAGATTATAGGTTGTTGCGGGTTAGTCCGAATAATATTTTAATTCATTGCAAAACGGGTTAAATAGACATGTTAGTCCGGGTTGACAGTTCTATAAATAATCATTAGTTAGACATATTATAAAATTCAGATAAATTTATATTTTCTTAAATTTCAAAACAATTTTTTTAAAAAAATTATCCCACGCTATATAGCTAACGCGGGTTGAATCCTAATAGTGTATAAAATCTAAGCCATAAACTCTAAATTCTCAACCAAAAGCCTTACAAACTAAACCTTAAGACCATGATTATTGCAGTCTCTTAGTCTGAGTCTCTTAGACTTATTTTAATAAAAAAAAATCAAAAAGGTGAGAGAAAATGAAGAAACGTTTCTTAAATAAGAAACACTAAGAGCATGTGCAACGCTCTTGTTTTTGGGGTGCTTAGATCTGGTGCTTAACTTAAATATTAATATATTTGAATGTTTTTGTTGTTTCAGCTAAGCACCAGTGCTTAATTAAGCACTTTCAAACCAGGTGCTTAAGACCCACGTGGCAAGTTATCATTGGTTCGGCTTTATTTTTTTTTTCTTCTGTATTTTTGTTTTTTGTGTCGGGTTTTGGTTCTTCTCTTTCATTTTTTTTTGAAACGATTTGGTTCTTCTCTTTCGCAAGGAGAAGAAGCGAGGTGACGGTGGAGAGAGGTGGAGAGAGTCCGATTCGTTGAGTCAGGCGCCGGTGGTGTCTTACCTGAAGCTAGTCGGTGGCGGCGATGGAGTCGGCTCGGGAGTCGATCGGCGGAAGGGATTTCTCAGAAAGCTTGTTCCGCGGCGGTGATGGAGTCGGCTCTGTTGTCGTTGTTGTTTGTGTCTCTATCTTCTCGGGTTACAGTAATTGTGGCAAAGGTTAGTTTATTTTGAACCATGCAATTATGATTTCGATTTTTATTTGCTTGATTTGTTGATTTGTTGAGGAAATTGAGTGTGTCGGATTTATGGATTGGGAATTTAGGGATTTCATTGGAGAATTAGATTGAAATTGATTGAGATAGTAGGGATTTGAGTATGAAATAGACTATGTCGATTTTTATTTGCTTGAATTGAATAAGAGTATTGGTTTCACATGTTTATCAATCCGGTTTCTTTAATTGCTTCAAGATTGATCCGAGTTATGAAGAAATCTCACTTGAGAATTTTCTCTGCTTGCATTTTGTTGATGTATGGAAGCTTTTGTTTATACAAAAGATACATTGTGTTAGAACAGATACATTTTTCTAGTGTTTTGTTGATGTGAGGTGGTAGTAAATGCTTCATACCCGTGGATTAGTAAATATCTCCTGGTTAGTGAATGCTTCTCACTTCGTCTCGTTAGATTAGGACTTTGTTGTTGGTTATAAATGCTTCTTAGTATTAGCTACAAGTCATGTCAAGATGGTTGTGCAAATGCTTCTTTTAGTTAAATGCGTATTACTCCGAAGGTGGTTGTGCTTCATAATGTTTGGAAAGAAGACGGATACATGTCGTGTCTGAAGTTGGGTGTGATGAATGCTGCTTCTACTCTTCCTTTATCCTCTCTTGAACGTTTGTTGATATAACTCGCAGCCTTGTATCTTCCTTTTCATCATCTCTTGAAACTGTCTTTATCCTTTTTATCTCTTTCTCTCTTGGACTTTTGTTGTTATGGATTCTACACCCAACTTTGTTGACCTCCTTAACAGCCAACAAGATTCCTTTTTCTTTGTGAGTTCCCCTAGAGTCGATCCTGTCTTTGGTGAAGACTCCAACCTCGATGACGAAACGCCTGCTGACACTAGAGGAAGAGTAAAATGGAGCCGGGAGGATGATGTTGTGCTCATAAGCGCTTGGTTGAACACAAGCAAAGATCCGCTTGTATCGAATGAGCAGAGATTAGGGGCGTTTTGGGATCGCATTTCAGCTTATGTTGCAGCAAGTCTTGGTGGAGAAGTGAGGGGGCCAGTCCAGTGTAAGGCACGATGGAACAGGATTCATAAACTTGTTTCAAAGTTCTGTGGAGCTTATGAAGCTGCAAAGAGAGAGAGAAGTAGTGGGCAGAGTGATGATGATGTTCTGAACATGGCTCACAAGATATTCGAGAATGATAATGGCTCACAAAAATTTACTCTTGAGCATGCTTGGAAGGAGCTCCGATACGAGCAGAAGTGGTGTCAAGTGTCTAATGCAAAAAATGGAGCAACCTCTAAGAAGAGAAAGTGTGAGCAAGGTCCACAGTCTTCAAGCTCTCAGACATGTACCAATGAGGATGCTGAAGCAGCAACTAGACCTGCTGGTGTTAAGGCAGCTAAAGCGCTTGGTAAGAAGACCCACACGGTAGAGGGTAAGGCTGCCGCTGAGTTTCAGATGATGTGGTCCTGCAGAGAGAAGGACAATGCGACCAAGGAAAGAGTCTCGGGTTTGAAGGTGCTAGACAGACTCCTTGCCAAACAAGAGCCACTATCGGAGGAGGAAGCAGCTCTTAAGAAGAGGTTAATCGCAGACCTGTTGAACTTATGAAGAATGTTCTAAGAAAATCAAATTAGAATGGTAACTCTTTTCCAAGCCGGTTTCCAATCATAAAAGATAGTAGTGCATCTTCTAATATCGAAGACTTTACTTTGTATTGCAGGTTACAGAAAACCCGTGATGATGATCTAGCTGGAATCTTAGGAGATGATGATGATGACTCTTATTCATACCCGTGGAGTTGCAAGAAACGTGGAGCTGACTCATATTGTTTTGTCGTTTTTTTTTTCTCTTTTGTATTGGTAACGCATGTGACCAAACTTTGTCCATTATGTTTGTTTGTTTTTGTTTTAGTTGTGTCTTAATTTGGACCACACAATTGTGTTTGTTATTCGTATCTCTCCTTCTATTTATAACAATAGCAATGCACATGATCAACACAAACCGAAACTCATTCTCTTTTATCACTTCTCTTTATATATTCTCTCTTTCTTTTTTACTCTATCAAACTCTGGTTCAAACCGAAACTCATTCTATTTCTTTTCTACTTTATCAACATGGCTTCTTCTTCTCATGACAACAACGATGGTTCAGATGATGATAATTTTGATCAATATGTTAATCAACATTTTGATCAAGACTTCGACGATGCGTGCGAGAACACGTTCCGTGAATATGGTGACCGTCTAGCGACCACCGTGCCAAAGAAGAAACGAGCTTTTATTGAAAGAAACCGTGAGGAGGGCCATATACGTTTGTGGAACGATTATTTTAGTGAAGATGCAACATACACTCCTAATATATTCCGAAGACGTTTTCGAATGAACAAGCCATTGTTCTTGCACATTGTTAATCGACTCTCCAATGAATTTCGATTCTTTCAACAACGAGATGATGCTATCGGAAGATCTGGTCTATCCACACTTCAAAAATGTACAGCAGCAATTCGTATTTTGGCATATGGTACTGCTCTTGATGGGGTAGACGAATACCTCCGGCTTGGTGCATCAACAGCTCGGTCATGTTTATACAATTTCGTCGAAGGAATAATACATTTGTTTGGTGATGAGTACCTCAGAAGACCCACACATGAGGATCTTCAAAGACTACTTCATATTGCACAGCAACGTGGATTTCCCGGGATGGTAGGAAGCATCGATTGTATGCATTGGGAGTGGAAGAATTGTCCAACCGCTTGGAAAGGTCAATATGCACGTGGTTCTCAAAAACCGACAATCGTTTTAGAGGCCGTAGCTTCATATGATCTCTGGATATGGCACGCTTTTTTTGGAGCTCCAGGTACCTTAAACGATATCAATGTTCTTGATCGCTCTCCCGTTTTTGATGATATCATAACTGGTACAGCTCCGCAAGTGAATTTCTCTGTCAACGGAAGGGAGTATGATTTGGCTTACTATCTAACAGATGGTATTTATCCAAAATGGGCAACTTTTATCCAATCTATTCCAATTCCACAGGGTGCGAAAGCAAAATTATTTGCTACACATCAAGAAGCTACACGAAAAGATGTGGAACGTGCATTTGGAGTTTTGCAAGCTCGATTTGCTATTGTTAAAAATCCAGCACTTTATTGGGATAAAGAAAAAATAGGAAAGATTATGCGAGCTTGTATCATACTACACAATATGATAGTGGAAGACGAAAGAGAGGGGTACACTCAATATGATGTATCAGAATTCCAACAAGAAGAAGGAACCGGGAGTTCACATGTGAATCTCACGTATTCTACAGAAATGCCATCATATATCTCTGATAGGTTGGCTGTTCGAACTAGACTTCATGATAGACAAAAGCATCTACAATTGAAGAATGATTTGGTTGAGCATATATGGCAAAAATTTGGACGTGATTAAGACGGTTTTAAAAAATATGTTTTAATATTTTTTATGTTTTTTAATAATGTTTTATGTTTTAATAATGTATTATGTTTTAATAATGTATTATGTTTAAATAAAGTTAATTTTATTGTTTCTTTTATATAATAAAATTAAATTATAAAAAAAAAAAAAGTTAAGCACCCCATTTGGGTTCTTAACCATTGCACTTTCAAATTATTAAAGTTCTTAACTTAAGTTCTTAAATCATGTTTAATGATAAAAAAATAGCTAAGCACCCCATTTGGGTGCTTAGCATTGCACATGCTCTAAGAGACGTTTCTTAAAAAACGTGGCAACTTTAATATTAAAAAAATAATTAAGAAACCCATTTGAGTTTGTGCGTTAATCGTGCTCTAAGTCTCTAAAACAAAAATGTTTAACGCTAAAACCTAAACAAAATGGTTCGTTGTTTTGAGTTTTTCTCTCAATTATCTCTATAAACAATTGCTAAGCAAGTTAAAACCGAAAAACAAAAAATTTGCTAAGTCAAATGGGTTCTCTCATCCACTTTTGTCATCACCACCAAACTCGGCAACATATTGGTTTGTTCTAATTTGATTCTCTTTGATACTTTCCCGACTTAATAAAAGATTTTCTAGATGTCATCTTTGAAATAAATGTAGAAGTATCTACTGCTGAATTTGAATCACACCGTGTTCATACACTCTATAGTCATTATATTATGGTTTCTATCTATTACCAAGAAAGAGACAACAATGGAATGATGTGATGTTTAATTTCTTTTGTTTGAAAGATATAGAACACAACTTGGTCATAAATACAAAATAAACTCCAAGTATAATTTTGGTGTGCCTCTATGTGCGGTTTGAAAAATTGTCCACAGAATCCAACGTGAATAGCTCAGTTGGTATAATAGGAGTCTCTAAAGATAGAATTCATCAAGTCACGAGTTCAACTCGCGACAGTGGAGAAGAGACTAATTGAACTTGTTCTGTTTCTCAATCTAAAAATATTATGAGCTAAATTAAGGTCAAGAATTTCTTGGTTAACAATTCTATTTTCTTTGTCTATTTATTGGAAATTGTATATATACTATGTGTTAGGATGTGTGTATGTGTTAGAAATCATATATCGAAAGTTTGATGAGATCCAAAGTTATATATAAGGACATGGACCAGTTAACTTAATGTCAGTTGATTTTGAGTTGGAAGCCATAAAACTTAACATGATATCATAGCCAAATTTATTGATCCAAATAGGACATGTTGCCGATGTTAGAGTAAGATTCAGTCTGAAATGGATTAGAAAAACTATTATCGAAGGACGTGTTAGAAATCTTAAATCGGAAGTTTGATGGGATGTAAAATAGTATATAAAAGACATTTGATAAGCTTTATAGTATATAAGAGACCTGAGCCATTCCACTAATTGCTAATTAGTTTTCAATTGAAAACCCTTGGAATTTATCAGTGTGAAAAATGTGATATATCGTACTCATTGTGGTTTATTCTTATGGAATGATAAAGTGTGAAACTTTATCCAATGGGAAAAAATTATCCTTTTACTAATGTGATGTTCTTATTTGGGGAGTTTATTCCTGAAGTAAGATTAGTCTCAATTTGCATAGTTAATTGTCTTTTAGCTTCTGGTTAGGCCTCTTAATCAAATCCAAATGAATCTTTTATATACACTTTGTCTAACAATTTTATCTTCTTCTTTTTTTGGGCTGCTACGTACTGATCAAGCTTACCAATAAATAAGATAGTATAGGTAATCAATCCATCTCACAGTATTTGGCCTTTGGCTACTTTTATATGATATGGTTGTTCAATTCACGTCGTGTATATCTAAATGTATGATAACTTAATTATCATTAAAGTAAATCTTCTTTTTGTTACGTACCACAATTTTCCATGTTTGAGATAAACGATTTTCAAATGAGAATACTTATTAGTTAACATATGTTGTTTTGGGATTCAAAATTTCAAACTCAGACTATCAAGCCAATAAAAATAGAGTCTGTACCAGTTTCAAAGAAAATATGTTACTCTTTTTTTTTGTTTTTGACGTCAACTAACATATGCTTATTAATATTACTTCTTGAACTAACAAATTGTTCGTTTTTAAATTGTAGTTCTTCAAATCAAAAACCACCAAGGTAACGTAATATTTCAATTTTATCAGCCCAAAAAAGGTGTATCAAGTTTGTTACAGTTCCTAAACACTAAATTAATGTATAATACAACTTGTAACAACGAAGCTTTCATAGCTCAGTTGGTTAGAGCACCCGTTTAGTAAGCGGGAGGTCTTGAGTTCAACTCTCAATGAAAGCAGCGTTACTGTTTTTTTTTCTTCTTTCTAGTTTCGATAATTGCCGAACGTATCCTTTAATTTTCTATATATATAGAAACAGACCATAAATGTTAAAACTTTTAGAAATGACCCCTCCTATACTAACGATGGCTTTTTAGTTTTTTATTTATTTCTAGTCCTCTCGCTTTACAGTCTCGCCGTCTCCTTCTTCTCTCGTCGCCGTCGCTATTGTTTCTTTTCTCGGTAACTTTCTCTCTCTTTTTCTTATTCTCTGTCGAGATTCAATGTGTAGTCTCATTGCCGATGGTGAAAATGGTCCTTTTTTGTTTCCCAAGTTTCGTATGGAACGTGTTCGATGAAATGTTCTGTGCTTTATTTTGTTTTTTCTTCATGATTTTTGATTGCGTTTCTAACATTATGTGATCTAGGGATCCTTAAAAGTTTCCGTTTTCGTGTATTCACCAATTGTGCCCGTTCAAATTGTAGAATCTTTGCCCAGATTCATCTGGATCTAATGCTGATGTCTTAGTTTTAAATTCGAAATTTCCTGTCTTTAGAGACTAACGTTAACGAAACTGGACCTAGTTATGAAGAATCGTTTCTTAGAGTTGATCGCAGTGACATAATGGAAACGCTAATTGCAGGGACTACTGTATTTCAGCATCAAGTTTTTACCTTTGTATGAGGCATTTACCATTTTAGCTTTAAAGAATATATCTGCGTCTTGTGGTTGAAGTGTTTTCTGTCCTTTTGTTAAACTTATCAGCCTACAATGTGTGATTTTGCAAATTGATTTGATTGATCATGTTTCGTTGTGTTTTCTTACTTTTAACAGGTAGTTTCAAGGAAGATGGCTAGTGGTAGCCTGAAAAACCTTGTAGCTTCAGCAGTAACTCATGGTGTGGCCGAAGCAAGAGCAAGGATTTTCGGACATATGCTTAACCCAACGGGACAGAGATCTCCTCATAAGATATTAAGGAAGAAGCTTTTTGGTGATAAGGTTGCAGAATGGTATCCATACGACATCAAGAATGAGGATCCCAATGTCATGGCTAGAGAAGAACAAGAGTACTTTCCGAAACTTCTTGTATTTTATTTATTTATTTCTTGACTAGGTGAAGTCAAGCAAGCCTTAGAGTCGATTTGAGTAGACTGAAGCAATGCCTAGATAACATATTTCCATAAGCTGTACTTGAATTGCAAAGAGTGTAGGTGATTTCTGCCGACTTGGTGTGGTAGTTGATAAGCCTTGCGCTAGTCTAGTGTAGGAGCATTGTTGTAATTACGCAGGTGGGTTGTAACTGTGTTGACAGCTCAGCAACTATAGTTGAGTCGGTTTGCTAGGGAGCTAACAGCGTAAAAGGAAATTTAGGCAGAAGGGTTGAGCATTCTGGATTGGTCTAGGATCTTGGTTTAGGCTTAAGGTGCTTTAAAATTCATCCTAGTATTCTATTTTTTGGTTCTCTGCTTCAGTATGTTCTCTGTTCGTCTTCTGAATCGTATCAGAGAGTCAATAAAGGGAGAATCATTTCTGGTTCTTATCGGCAGTGTATGAAATTCAGGGCATGAGACAGAAACACGATATAGGAACTGTGTCTTGTACTTAGATGGTTGTGTTATGTGAGGCTCATGAAGAGTCGTGTTCTTGAGTTTCTGTGGTGAAATGTAGCAAAATAGCTTTAGGACATCGGAATTACGTATGTCGCGGATATTTTCTTATTTGAGAAGGATAGTTTTAAGGATCGTACTGTCTTTGGGCTTTACTTACACTTGGTTTAATCCGCTGCTTATATTATTGTTGTTCAGTCATGAAGAGGTCTTGAAGTTGAGTTTGTGTGTTGTTGTAGGCGCATATCGAAGCTTGAGATGTTGAAGCGTCGTAACAAAGGACCACCAAAGAAGGGTCAAGGAAGACGTGCTGCGAAGCGTAACAAGTAGAAAAGTAGTAATCATAGCTACAATCAAAATAAAAAAAAGGCACACTGCACTTTTAGAATCAGATTCTTCTGGTTAAATCAGATAGAATGCATAAATTCTCATGCTTAGACTGCATTGGTTTAACAAATGATCTTACTATGCTGAGACAAAGTTGAAAGCTACACATATATGCTTCTCTTTTGACTTGATATCAAACTTTAAAGATGGCTTTTGTTTCTCTTTATTTTTTACTCTGCTTTTTTTTAGTCTTTTACTCTTTAGTACTTGTGTTGTGTCACAATCTTGGATTCAAATCCAAAATTATGTGTACATGAGTTGTCGATGACAAAGAAAATGTTGTCTTTAACCAATTTTATTTTTGTTGTTGTTATTGCCACTTTTGCTAAAAGTAATAACATTCATTGAATGGGTTAGTCCAGAAAGGTTAAAAAGAACCGAATTTTCAGATGGGTTTGGTGTAACCTGTCTGCTAATATGGTCCACGTGTGTGAAATGCTTTAAACTCATACGAACCACATTAGAAAAATGTGTCGAACATCTAAAAGATCCGTCTAGTGTTATTAGCACTGTGAGAGAAAAAGAGATGGAGCAAGCTCTGAAGATTCAATCTTTGTTCATTTATCCGATCAAATCTTGCCGTGGAATCTCTGTCCCTCAGGCAACCGTAACTCAGACTGGTAAAATTAAGAACAAGCTTCTTCTCTTCGTTTGATTCCGTAGAAAAGGTTCGGTTTTTTATTTTATTTTAAATAATAGGTATGAGAAAAATTCCTTTTGGATCATTCTTGATTTCTTGGATTTTGATCTGTTTCTGTTCCATTTTAAGTTATGGGTTCGATGCTTCCGGAAAAGGGTCTTGTTTGATTGAACAAATTTTCCGACAAAGTCAACAAAGTATCCGGGAAAATGCTATTTATAGGGTAAAATGAGAGTGAACACTAAAAATTTTCCATTTTTTTGTTTGGCATGAACACTAAAGCTTCACTCACATTTCTGTTTTGCTATATGTTACTGGTTCGATGATTCGAGAGAAGGGTCTTGTTTGTTTGGATGTAATAATAGTGAGCAAGTTTTCCGAGAAAGTGAACAAATTATCCGAGAAAATGCTATTAAATAGGCTAAATCTTGATAAGAAACGGGATCCCCATGAATGTTAATGATGTAATGTTCGACTATGAAGCTGTCTTGGTGTGGATCTGATGTACAATTCCATGTGCTTAATCTGTGGAAACTGATGTAGGATTTCAATGGGACCGGTACTGGCTAGTTGTGAACTACAAAGGAAGAGCATACACTCAAAGAGTTGAGCCAAAGCTTGCTCTTGTCGAATCTGAGTTGCCGAAAGAAGCTTTCTTGGAAGATTGGGAGCCAACAAAGAACTCAATTTTGGGTAAATTCATGCTAAAAATTACCAAAGATTATTTTTCTGAAATCGAGACTCGAACTTCACATCTTGTTTATTTCATTTTGCAGTGGTACGAGCTCCTGGTATGAGTCCGTTAAAGATCCCAATGACCAAACCAAGCTCGGTGGCAGAAGGTGTGTCGATGTGGGAATGGTCTGGCTCTGCGTTTGATGAAGGAGAAGAAGCAGCAAAATGGTTTTCAGAGTATCTCGGAAAACAAAGCCGTTTGGTTCGGTTTAATAAAGGTTTTGGTTTTTGGTTTTTCTTGTGAATTTTTTTATTTGCAACAGATTTGGATGCATGGAGTTGATCAAGTTTTTTTTTGAAATTTTTGTACAGAAACTGAAACTAGACCTTCACCACCTGAGTTTGCAGCCGGTTACTCTACAACATTTGCGGATATGTTTCCGTTTTTGTTTGCATCTCAGGTGAGACATTATCGATAATTCCAATAGCGGTTAATGAGAATACTCATCTGATCTTCTTTTTGCTTTTTGTTCGTAGGCTTCTTTAGACCAACTGAACACACTTCTACCAGAACCGGTGCCTATTAACCGTTTTCGACCCAAGTAAACGATCATTCATCCCGAGCTCTTAATATCTTCATATAATGCTGGTTTTGTTCATAATCTGGATTTTGCTTGTTTCTTTTGTAGTTTTCTTGTCGATAATTGTGATCCTTTTGGTGAAGATCTTTGGGAGGAAATCAAGATTAACGATTTAGTGTTCCAAGGAGTTAGGCTATGTAGCCGCTGCAAGGTGAATATGATGTGAAAAGTAAAGTATACTCAGATTCTCGACTCAAGGCTTTTTAAACTGTTTTGTTCTTTCAGGTACCAACTGTGAATCAAGAAACCGGAGTTCCAGGTGCAGCAGAACCAACCGAAACTCTGATGAAATTCAGATCAGACAGTGTCTTAATGCCAGACAAGAAACCGCGCGGAAAGGTTAGATATAAGCATTGTCTGGTTTTGAGAAGAGACTTGTTGGATTCAGTATGATGCTAAATATTGACATCTAAAGATTTCAAGCTCTTGTCTGGTTTTGGGAAGAGACTTATTGGGTCAGTATGATGCTAAACCGATGCGATAAACTGATATTGAACGTCGGTTTTTGACAGGTTTTCTTTGGCAAGGAGATGGTTTGGAATTGGAACCTAACCAACAGTGAGGGCAAAGGCAAGAAGACAATAAAAGTTGGTGATACCATTTCTGTCCTAAGGAAGATGCCTTCCAGAGCTGAAGCAGCTGTTTAACTCAAACGTTTTGCTTCTTCTTCTTCTTCTTCTGTGTTATGTTGTTATCTCTAAATAAAGTAAAGAGAGATACTTGCTTGCTCATGTAAATTCTTCATCTTGTTGAAAGTGTGTTTTTGTTGGTTTAAATAGCTTTAGAGCTTTGAAAATCGGAAGACTTGGATCAGATCTTTCTCTATAGACGTAATCAAGAGGCCATTGAAACTTTATTTTTTACTCACATAACAAGAAGAAGAAAGAGCCAAAATGTGCAATACTACAATATATCAGATTCTTACTTAATTAACATTTCAATCGCAATCACTTAGGCAAAGAATCAAACACTTAAGCGAACAAAGAAAATACAGAGAAGAAACAGAGATTATGACAAACTTTCAAACCGACGTAAACCAGCTCATAAAATCCATGGATGCATTATATAATTAGCATTCAAAATACAACAGCAAACATCAATAAGTTCAGAAGTTGTCTTAGGGATGAAGAAAGTACTACTAATATAAAAGCAGAGAAGAAAACTACAACACTCCCGAAACAAACAAAAGCCATACTAAGCATAAAGGTACTCATGATGATGGTGATGGTGAGGCTGATAATGAGAGATTCAACCACGTGTGATGTGAATCTTGATGGAGTGAACGAGCTTCCTGTTATGAAGCATCTCGCATTTGACTTGATCTTGCACTCTAAGCCTGTTCCTCCTACAAATCCTGTCCCATCCTTTGAAACAAATCCTATCATCAGCCCATTTCCCTTTTTCCCCTACCATGGTTCCTTCTTCATCAATGTACTTGATGCTTTCACCAAACCTAAGCCCATAGTCTTTCACCACGTTTGCTGGAATCAACTGCATAAAGCAAAACGTGTAAGAAAAAACATATTGAAGAAGAGAAAGATAATAAACGAATCTCAAGTACTTTGTACCAGCTCATATATCCTGTTCTTTAGGCTGGTTGGAAACCAGGGATTCGCCGTAACCTCCAAATTTGAGATCTTTGAAACAGCTGAGACAACATTCTTTGATATTTGATTATTTCACAATGTTAATTACTATGAAAAAAACTATCTTTACCTGTCGCATCAGATTCTGTCTCTTCGCTTTCAACCGTGTAAATACTCTGGCTGACTTCTTCATCTTCACCAAAGCTACTGTCGTCACCACCATCTACTGAAGGATCTTCTTCTTCTTCTTCTACTTCTTCTTCAGAATCAGAATCAGTGTCAGAAAGCTCGACATTCTCCGTCACAGCTCTTGTCTCTTTACAACTACAGCGATTGTAGACACTGACTTCAAACGTGTGGTAACCGTCATAGACAAACGTCAAGAACTCTCCGTCCTTGAGATCATGGTCCTCTGCAAACTTGGACCATCCAGCTGTGAAATACGCACGCTGGCGAATTTTCGTGAAGCTCACTGTCCAAATTCCTCCTCCAGTGCCTTGGAGCTTCGCTGTCTGTGGCAATGGATCTTCAAGATGTTCACTGAAGGACATCGGGATCTCCTGATAATCCAAACACAGAAGTGTAAACATCAGAAACATGAACATTTGTTTGTATGAGCCAAAGAGACAGTGAGAAGAGTGAGATTTTTAGCAGCAGACAAGAACATGAAGACACTAAGCAACCAAACATGGGTACAAGTAAACTAGTAAAACGTCATCTGAGTCTCTTTTCTCAAGTTAAGCAGCGCACAATGACGAGAAAACAAAGGAAAAAATCCAGAATCTTTTATCACTTCCACTCGTTCTCTATCTTCCGATTTGATGCAGGAAACATGATGAAAAGAAAACGAATCCCTCACTGATTTCTGCTAATTAACGAAATATTCTTTCCCCTAAGCACTCTTCCACTAATACTTAAGTTTCTTAAAGTCTAAGACTTTTTTTACTTACTACAGTTATGGAAGAAGGAAGGAAAAAGACACATAGAGAGTGAGAGAGAGTGAGAGAGAGAGAGAGAGAGAGAGAGAGAGAGAGAGAGAGAGAGAGAGAGAGAGAGAGAGAGAGAGAGAGAGAGAGACATTTTACCATTGATTCAGAGGAAGTTTCTGAGAGGAAAACCTTGAAAAAACGTGGAAACTCAACGTCATTGTCAGTTTCAGCCATGGGTGATGTTAGAAGAGAGAGTCTCACAAATGGCTCTCTTAGGAGAAATCTTTGGAGAGAGAGAGACCTGAGAGAATTATGTTTGAAGGAGAGATAGAAATGAAATGAGTCAAAAGAAGCGAAATACAGAGTTGTACTAATTCTCATATTTACAGTTTGACCCCATATATTGTTACAAATTACAGTCAAAGAAAAAGAAAAAAGCTGATTTCGACTCTGTGTTCGTACTATAAAAAAGCTGATTTCTAGTTGAACACCAAGTTTGCGTGTCTTAAAGAATGGCCATTCAACTCCATTAACTGTAAGAAGTCTATTCAAGTACAAGTTTGAAATTGTATAGCTTTTAAACCGACTTAAACCAGCTCAATAAATCACTTTTGGTTCAATTGGTCTTCGGTTTAACTTGTGCTTAAACCAAGCAAGAATCACAAGCTCGAATCGGCCTCAAGCTTCTTCATTTCAGTCTTCCTCGGCCAACGATCTGAATCTCTCTGGCAGGTACTTATTCCATTTTTTCCTTTTTTCCTTTTTTTCCTCGTCGATGAATATGTCATCTTCAGATGATTTTCAATATCATCGCCGACATAGATTTTTGTGGTTATCGGTGTTTGGTTCTCGATTGATTCGCAGTTGAGTTGTATTGAGACCGTAGATGTTTCTTCAATTTAGAAAGTTTTCGAATTGTGTAAAAAGTTTTCGAATTTGGAGTTTGGAGTTTATAATTGTGTAAAAAGTTTTCGAATTTAAAATTTTATTTCACAGTTTTTTTTTTCTTTTGGGGCTTTACCCTTTTATTCCAAGTATTGAATCTGCGTTTCTCAAGCTTGAAAGGGTATGGATAGCTAGTTCTTCTTAAACCACATCAGTTTGGGAGAAAGTGGGAACACGGTTTCTCTTGTTAAACCCTTCAAATTTCTATTGCATTAGCTAGTTCATGTCCTGGATCATGAGTGTTTGATTTTGTATTCCAGGAAGGAGACACAAGATCTAAGTTTCTTCTACTTGGATTTGAATGGCTAACACTGCCTGCTTTATAATCGTGGGTCGGAATGATATTCCCATCTATGAAGCTGAAGTTGGATCTGCTTCTAAAGTACATTTCTTGTTCTGAATCTTTAACATGATAGTATATATTCCAGCTCCTTCTTTTGACATTGGTTTCCTGTTCACAGTTTAACTCTCCTTGGAATGGATAATAAATTTGATTATCCTTCTTGTTCATGTAAAGGGTGGCTATTAGTCTTGTTTGGTGAAGGAACGTTTCACATTGTCTTACATTTAAATGACCAAGCAAGCATCCATTGTTCTGTTCTAACTAGAGTATAAAGAAACGAACTGTACTTATCTTAAGATCATCTAAGGAATTGCTTGAGTAATCGGTTTCTGGTCTACGGTATGGTTGATTATAATATTGCAAGTTTCTCTGTTTTTGGTTTGGTATTTTCATCTACCTGGTAGATATATTATGTTTCAACCACGATAGCTATTGGTGTGTTGTTTGACTTATGAGTCTCTCACACCATTCTTTCTATTTGAGCAGAGAGAAGATGCTGCTCAGTTGCACCAATTTGTATTACATGCAGCTTTAGATGTCGTCCAAGACCTAGCATGGACTACAAGTGCCATGTAAGTACATTCTCTTGTGAAATATTTGAAGGATTCATCTCACTATCATATATAACTCTTCAGGTTCTTGAAGTCCGTCGACAGGTTTAACGATCTGGTTGTGTCAGTGTATGTTACTGCAGGCCATATCCTTTTCCTTGGAACCAAAATAGCAAAGAGCAAATAATTTTTTCCTTGTTCTACTGATTCATCCATCTAAATAATGTCTCAGACTGGTCTCTGTTGGATCCAGTTTCAAATGTTTGTTTCTTCCTTAATTTATTAACACATACTCGTCTCATGCTCCTTCATGATTCTCGCAATGAGGACGGCATCAAGAGCTTCTTTCAGGAGGTGCATGAGCTTTACATAAAGGTTACAACAAATTCTTGACTGATAGATTCGCAGTTGTTTGTTCCGTCCTTATTTGGTTGAACCATAGTAAGACAATCTATTGCATCACCATCATGGAAATCATCGTTTGTTCATGCAGATTCTTCTGAATCCCTTGTATCTGCCCGGTTCTCGCATCACATCGTCGCATTTTGACACCAAGGTACGCGCACTCGCAAGGAAGTATCTTTAGAGAAGACGGAGATTCTGTCCAGTGCCCAATTTTCTTGGATACATATCGCAATTTTTGTCTTTTATGTTTAGTTTAATGCTGGATGTCTGTTATTTATATAACTTTCAATCACATTTCAAAGTTGAGATTCCTTTGTTTGGTATGAGAAATGATCATTCAATCCAAACCCTTGATTTCATCTTTGATTGTTATTAAGTCGAACATATTACTAGTAAACAGAGAAAGGAAGAGTTTCCTTTGAATTGAATCTCTCTGGAAAAACAGATTCCTTGTCTGTTATTTTCCGATTCTCAAAAGATTAAACGCCTAACCTAAGTAAATGTGAAACTTTAATTGCTAATCACCACCAATTGAAAAGATCCCTTCCGGAGCTGAAGCAGCTGTTTAAGCCAAATCAAATTAATATACATTTTGTTTCCTCTTCTTCTTCTTCTTCTTCTTCTTCTTTTGTTGTGTTGTGTTATATCTCTAAACAAAGTAAAGTGAGATACTTTCTTGCTCATGTAAATTACAAACTTCACTTGTTCTGAGATTCATCGTTGAAAGTGTGATGTTGTTAGTTACAATAGTTTACCCTTAATTGACCTTGAGCTTTGAAAAGCTGGGGAAAGTTGATTAAATCTTCATCAGAGAACTATAAAACAAACAAGTAGAAATCGTCAAGTCTCATTACTTGTCAATGTGTCTTAAAATTGGGTTTCTTCTCAAACAAAGTAGAGATCGTGACAACAACTTAGTCAATCGTTCTTCTCGTTAACTTGAGCGTACCAGCTCATCATTGTGGCACAAATTCGGCCCAGAGAGAAATGGAGGAGCAAGCTCTGAAGATTCAATCTTTGTTCATTTATCCGATCAAATCTTGCCGTGGAATCTCTGTCCCTCAGGCAACCGTAACTGAAACTGGTAAACGAAGAACAAACTTCTTCTCTTCGTTTGATTTTTTGAGAAGAAAAATAAATAAATTTGTCCCTATTTTGTTGGCATGAACATAGAGTTTCACTGTCATTGTACAGGTTCGATGATACTAGAAAAGGGTCTTAAATAGGGCTTAATCTATTAAATAGAAAAGGGACTCCGATGCGTGTTTATGATCGAATGTTTGACTATGAGTTTGTATTGGTGTGGACCTAATGGATATAATCTGTGGAAACTGATGCAGGGTTTCAATGGGACCGGTATTGGCTAGTTGTGAACTATAAAGGAAGAGCATACACTCAAAGAGTTGAGCCAACGCTTGCTCTTGTCGAATCGGAGCTGCCTGAGGAGGCTTTCTTGGAAGATTGGGAGCCAACAGAGAACTCATTTTTGGGTGATTTTTCGTTAAAATTTACAAAACTATTGTCTGAATCGAGACTCGAATTTATCTTCTTGATTATTTTGTTTGCAGTGGTAAGAGCTCCTGGCATGAGTCCGTTAAAGATTCCATTGACTAAACCAAGCTCGGTGGCAGAAGGTGTGTCGATGCATGAGTGGTCTGGCTCTGCGTTTGACGAAGGAGAAGAAGCAGCAAAATGGTTTTCAGATTATCTCGGAAAACAAAGCCGTTTGGTTCGGTTTAATAAAGGTTTTTTTTTCTTTCTTGTGAACCTTTTCATTTGCAACAGATTTGGATGCACATAGTTGATCAAGTTTTTTTTGAAAATTTTGTACAGAAACTGAAACTAGACCTTCACCACCTGAGTTTGCAGCCGGTTACTCTACAACATTTGCGGATATGTTTCCGTTTTTGTTTGCATCTCAGGTGAGCCATTGTCGATAATTCTAATTTCGGTTACTGAGAATACGCATCTGATCTTCTTTTTGCTTTGTGTTCTTAGGCCTCTTTAGACCAACTGAATACACTTCTACCAGAACCGGTGCCTATTAACCGTTTTCGACCCAAGTAAACTATCATTCATTCCCGAGTTCTTAATATCTTCATATAATGCTGGTTGTTTTATTCATAATCTGGATTTTCTTGTAGTTTTCTTGTCGATAATTGTGATCCTTTTGGTGAAGATCTTTGGGATGAAATCAAGATTAACGATTTAGTCTTTCAAGGAGTAAGGCTATGTAGCCGCTGCAAGGTGAATATGATGTGAAAAATACACTCAGATTCTCAATTTGAAGGTTTTTTAAAGTGTTTTGTTATTTCAGGTACCAACTGTGAATCAAGAAACAGGGGTTCCGGGTGCAGCAGAACCAACTGAAACTCTGTTGAAATTCAGATCAGACAAAGTCTTAATGCCAGACAAGAAACCGCGCGGAAAGGTCAGATATAAGCTCTTGTATAGTTTTGAGAAGAGACTTGTTGGATTCAGTATGATGCTAAACTGATTCAACAAACTAATATCGATTTTGGTTATATGACAGGTTTTCTTTGGTAAGGAGATGGTTTGGAATTGGAACATAACCAACACGGAAGGCGAACGGAAGAAGACAATCAAAGTTGGTGATTCCATCTCTGTCCTAAGTAAGATCCCTTCCAGAGCTGAAGCAGTTGCTTAAGGCAGATATATAAACATTCTGCTTCTTGTTCTTGTACTGTGTTGTGTTATTATCTCTAAATAAAGTAAAGAGAGATACTCTCTTGCTGATGTAATTTACAAACTTCACTTGTTCTTGAGTTTCATCTTGTTGAAAGTGTGATTTTGTTTGTTTTGACTATTTTTAATTTGATCTTTAGATTTGAAAACCTGAGGAGTTTGGATTGAATCTTCCTCAGAGAAGTACAAAAGTTAAATCCAGAAGATTGAACCAAAATGTGCAAAGTACTATCTTTAGATTTCATGCTTAGAGAGTTCTCTTCTTTAACATTTCAACTTATTAGACTCTAAAAGTTCTTGAACAGCGACCAAGTCCGGAAGCACAATAGCTCCAGCTTCTCTCCAGTCTTAGCAGCTTCTGTCTTAAACCTATCAAGAAGCAAAGCATGCATCCCAATACTCTTCGCCGGAACACCATATTTGCGCATACTGTCTTTGAACTTACTTAAAACTGCGTTAGTGTGCAATGACATTACTATGCTGAGACAAAGTTGAAAGCTATTTGCTTCCCTTCTGACTAAACGTCAATGGCTTTTGTTTCTCTGTTTTTTACTCTGCTTTTCTTCAGTTTTTTAGTACGCACAAGCTGATGTATATGCATATCCGAAAATACTAAAAAATAGGTATCATATATAATATAAGATATGAAAATACTAAATGTCAATGGCTTTTGTTTTCTTCTGTTTTTTCTCTTTTTGTTTTTGGTGAAAGTGATAACATTCATTTAATGAGTTAGTCCAGAAAAGTATAAAGAAACGATTTTTTAATTTTTTTATGATAGTTGGGTGTAGTCGTGTAGAAGTAGAACTCAAACACTCAACTAAAGTACAAGATTTGTCAAGTGTTATTAGCACTGTGAGAGAGAAATTCGGCGGAGAGAGAGATGGAGCAAGCACTAAAGATTCAATCTTTGTTCATATATCCGATCAAAGCTTGCCGTGGAATCTCTGTCTCTCAGGCAACCGTAACTCAGACTGGTAACTTAAGAACATACGAATCGTCTTCTTGTATTCTTCTTCTGTTCATCTTATTGTGGATCAAATGTTTGACTATGAAGTTGTCTTGTTGTGCTTAATCTGTGGACACTGATGTTGTAGGATTTCAATGGGACAGGTATTGGTTAGTTGTGAATTCTATAGGAAGAGCATGCACTCAAAAAGTTGAGCCAACGCTTGCTCTTGTCGAATCGGAGTTGCCAAAAGAAGCTTTCTTTGAAGATTGGGAGCCAACAAAGAATTCATTTTTGGGTAAATTTCTGTTAAAAGTTTACCAAAAGTTTTGTCTGAATCAAGACTCGAGTAGTTTATCGTCTTGATTATTTCATTTTGCAGTGGTAAGAGCTCCTGGTATGAGTCAGTTAAAGATCCCGATGACCAAACCAAGCTCGGTGGCAGAAGGTGTGTCGATGTTTGAGTGGTCTGGCTCTGCGTTTGATGAAGGAGAAGAAGCAGCAAAATGGTTTTCAGATTATCTCGGAAAACAAAGCCGTTTGGTTCGGTTTAATAAAGGTTTTTTTCTTGTTCTTGTGATCTTTTCATACGCAAATTATTTTGATGCATGGAGTTGATCATAAGTCTTTTGAAACATTGTACAGAAGCTGAGATTAGACCTTCACCTCCTGAGTTTGCAGCAGGTTACTCTACAACATTTGCAAATTCATTTCCGTTTATGGTTGCATCTCAGGTGAGCCAATATCGATAATTTCTATATCCGTAAACTAAAATATGCATTTGATCTTCTTTTCTTTTGTTCTTAGGCTTCTTTAGACCAGCTGAATACACTTCTACCAGAACCGGTACCTATTAACCGTTTTCGACCCAGGTAAACTATCGTTCGTCCTGAGTTCTTAACATCTTCATATAATGCTGGTTGTTTTCTTCATAATCTTGATTTTTTCTTGGTTCTCTTGTAGTATTCTTTTCGATAATTGTGATCCTTTCGGTGAAGATCTTTGGGATGAAATCAAGATAAACGATTTAGTCTTCCAAGGAGTTCGGCTATGTAGCCGCTGCAAGGTGAAAATGATGTGAAAAGTCAAGTATTAACTGAAAAGGGTTTTAACTGTTGTTCTTCTTTCAGATGCCAAATGTGAATCAAGAAACCGGGGTTCCGGGTGCAACAGAACCAATTGAAACTCTGATGAAATTCAGATCAGACAAGGTCTTAATGCCAGACAAGAAACCGCGTGGAAAGGTTAGATATTTGAGACCCATAAAAGACTCTTGCCTTGTTGAACTCAGTATGATGCTAAACAGATGCAATAAACGATATCGATTTCGGTTTATGACAGGTTTTCTTTGGTAAGGATATGGTTTGGAATTGGAACATAACCAACAACGAAGGCAAATGCAAGAAGACAATCAAAGTTGGTGATTCCAGTTTTGTCCTAAGGAAGATCCCTTCCAGAGCTGAAGCAGCTGTTTAAGTCAAATAAACTATAAACATTATGCTTCTTCTTCTTATCTTCTTCTGCTTCTGCTTTGTTGTGTACCTCTAAATAAAGTAAGAGAAACACTTTCTTGCTCATGTAAATGACAAACTTCACTAGTTCTAAGATTCATCTTGTTGAAAGTGTGATTTTGTTTGGTTTGAATAGTTTTTATTGATCTTGAGCTTTGAACCTGAGAACCTGGATTAGATCTTTCCTCAGAGAAGTAATGAAGAAGCCATTGAAACCTTTTTTTTACTTAAAACAAGAAGAAGAAAGAGCCAAAATGTGCAATACTACAATATATCAGCAGATTCATACTTAAGAGAGGTCTCTTTTTTTAACATTTCAACTTATCAGACTCCAAAAGTTCTTGAACAGCGACTAAATCCGGAAGTACAATAGCTCCAGCTTCTCTCCAGTCTTTAGCAGCTTCTGTCTTAAACCTATCAAGCAACAAAGCATGCATCCCAATACTCTTCGCCGGAACATAATCTTTGCGCATACTGTCTCCAATATGCAAAACCTCTTCAGGCGCAATATTCCCCGCCTTCTCTATCGCCCTCTCTAGCGCGATCCTATAAATCCCCGGATCTGGTTTCTCTACCCCTTCAATGCCAGAGAACACACCAAAATCCCACTCTCCCTAAAACCAATCAAATGAAAACTTGAGTCAACTTCTAAGAACCTAGGAATCACACACATTCACAATGAGTCATTCGAGACTCTTCTATACCTTGTTCAAACCTAAGGCAGGTAAAATAACTTCTCGATATCGGAATTCCGCGTTGCTAACAAGACCGACTATAAGCCCTTTCTGGCGTGCCCATCTCAAAAACGGTCGAGAATCTTGAAACACAGAGTAAGGTGCAGCAGAACCAAACGTCGAATAGATTCGCCTAAATACTTTCTCAAATGTCTCCTCATCATACTCATATCCTGCCTAATTATATCAAACCCCTAACAGCAAAGTAAGTAACACATACATATACGCACAACATCACAATCACATGGAAGAAGATCAAATCAAACCAAATCAAATCAAATACCTTGACAAATGAATCTCTCACGCAGGTTTTCCACCAAACAATGTTTGGCATTTTCGCAGAGAAACCGAAACAAGGATACTTTTGTGCCATATCTGTGTAAGCTATTTTAAAGCCTTCATGGACTCGTTTATAATCTGGACAAGGCAAGCCAATGGCTTTAGCAGCCATACAGTAGTAATCACCAAGCTCTCCTTTGTAAGCTATGAGTGTACCAGTAACATCTACAGTGATACACCGTAGTTTCGATAAAAGCGACATCCTATTTCAGATTCCTTCACCAAATCTGCACTAAAAAACACAAAAAGATTTCGAAATAAATGATCAATTGTTAACAGATGGATACAGATACGAAATCAAGCTCCTAATGGCTTATTTCTTCACCAACCAACAAAAAAGTCCCTTTTTCATTCGAAAAAAAATGGGATGAAATTTACAGTTAATTCAATTTCAGGGGTTTTTGGCACAAAAGTGCTGATTAATTGATTAAACAAGAATCAAAATAAAAGCAATAAATGATCGAATCGAGGCAAGTATCAATGGCAACAGTGGAAACTTATCAATGTAGGGACACAAAGACGATAGCTTTTTGGCAAGAAACCGAACTAAAAGCACGAAAATTTCGGAAGGAGAGAGAGAAATTTGAAGTACCCAGAAGCTGAAATATCTGGTTTCTTCTTCTATTGAGTTATCTTGGAAGCTTAAGCTACACTGAAATGAGATCACGAAGACTCTCTTTGCATTTATATATATATATATATATATATACACACACAGGACAGGAAGTTGAATAGATGCGTGTGATTGCGCCCGCACACAGACAAGTTAGGCAGCTAATAGATCAATTTTTAACCACAAATAATTTATTTTGGTGAGTTAAGATAGATAGATTTCTTGAGAAATCGGACACTCTTATAGACTTAAATGTTAATTAATTGCATTTTTGGGGAGCAAGTTCGAGGCTAATTTGGTAATTTAAGGACATAAAGAAAAATGAATAATCAATCCATTGGATGGCATGATAGTGGCCTGCTGTATTGTCTAAACCCGAAAACGGTTTCAGGTTTTCGATATTTTTTATTTTACCTTTTAAATTATGTGTTTTTGAACATTTTTAAATAATTTATTTTCTGAGTTTTTTAATTATATAATAGTTCTAAATAATCTTTTTTTTCTAGAGCTTTGAATATAATAAATCTAGTATTTAAAAATAGGGACAAGAACAAATCTCAAACAACAACATTAGGACTAAACTAATATACAATCAACCAGAAAGACAAAGGTGTTTGGATCTATCTGTTCAATGGTGGAAAATAATGAGCAATGCTTGAAGCAGAACCATCACCTTTGCTTTTACCAGCCTTAAGCTGCTTATTAGGGCGTAGCAAACTCCTGAGCTCTCGTTGAATCTCAGTAGGTAATTCATCGAAAACCGAATTATCGATTTCACCAATCTTATAGCCCCATTCTCTTTCTCTCCTCTCTTCTACCTCTTGATTCACTTCACTACTATGGCTACAAAAGTTGGCTCTTTTACTGGTGGAATCTTCCTGAGTCTCTTGCTTTGATTGAGGATTTGCAGTGTAATTCTTAAAGATATCTACAATTGAAGGCGTTCCCTAAGAACAAACAAGCAAACAAATCTCAGCAAAAGGCACAAGCTTTTCGTGCAACGGCTTGCAGATTTCAGAACAAAGAGATGAATAGTGTACCTGATTCTTTTCTTTCGAGTTGTTTATCTTCCGCCCACTTCTCTTCGTTTGTGTGCCTTTGTTTGAGCCTGATTGGGTCTGAAAATCCGTTGTTTCGTTTGACGGACAAGACACATCCTGACAAGGAAACTGTGGGATTGTTTACTTGAGAACACGTATAACCTCTTATGTCATTCAATCCATACAGGCCCTAACCAATCATTTCTTTACCAATTTAGATTGTGAAAGAACCGCTTCACACTTTTATTCTCTTGAAACTGAGAACGAAATTGTGCCTAGTTAAGATCTTTAGCCTCACTACACTTCTAGAAAGGCTTACGATATGCTTTAGCGTATAGAGAAATGAGCGGTAACATTTGCTGATATAGATACCTTCTCAGGGATTAGGTCAATGTTTTTATGTAGGTTGTCTAAATCCGGCACAGTATAAGTTGCACCGGTGTCTCCTTCAGGGGGTGCTGCTTGGGTCTCTACTGATCTCTGTTCTGAACAACTTTCACTAGCTGCACCAGTTGCAGGAAAAATCGTGAAATTAAGTTATTATAATCAAGAGCAGAAGAAAGTTCTGAAAATGTACAGAAAACCTCTGGAATACCTGAAGGAGCCATCACTATATGTTCTTGAACACAACCATCTGCTGAACAAGAAGGAACAGTAGATTGACTTTGAAAATATCTCATTATCGAGCTTGTTCCCTACATTGATAAGATATGACTCCTACCAAATCAGTGAAGAAACCAGCTAAATGTTTATAGGGGTCAGTAACAAGAAGAGATTTTTAGTGGCTTTAAAACTTACAGATGGTATATCAACAATTTTACTTGCTGAAACAGAAAGACCTGTTATTCTCCATGTCTCTTGCTTATTCCCGAAAGGTCCCATGTACTCACGCAATGCAGCTTGGAACAAGTTAAAGGCATCTTCTTGGACCTTGGTTACCCCATATCTCAGAGGACATGATTTCGAAGGAAATTTCTTATGCGAATCTGAATCCCTCGACTGCATTATTTTTTCAGTACAAATTTGTTTTAAGTCGCAGTCTTTTGCATAGAAAATGATATATAACGAAGCAAAAAAAAACTGTCCAAACTACAAATACAGGAGATAAATACGTACTCTAAAAGCGCTAGCATGAAGGGTAAGGGTGCTTGCAATCCGCTTATTCTGCTCCAAGTCAGAACTGACACGCTCGCTTAGTTCTTCGGAAAGCTGGTTCAGCCAATGCTGAACCTAAGAGTATGACATAAAAGACACAATAACTAAATATAGTTATATGATATATCTGAAGAGAAAAACTAGACCTGTCAAGTAAACCAATTCCTTTTAAAAAGGAAAAAAGTGCGTAATATGGCTGAGATTCAAGCCTTACAGTTGAGAGCGACTTCAAAGCACGAGGTCCGGGAAATGTCTTTCCAGAACCATGACTTTTGGGGAGAAGGCGACCTTGCACTTCTTCTCCACTGATCCCTCTTGCGATATTCCATAACCAAGTACTACAAGTCAGGAATAAAAAGAGAAAAAGAAACGTATTAATAAACTTTGTTACTGGAAAAAAGAAACAGACAAAGAAGCACCAAGAACGTACTAATTGAAAATTGGCAAAAATATCGAACAATCTTCAATAGCCTAAGAGTCCAGGTGAACAAGTTTCTATCTTTTCCAAAGTTATTACCCAGTATTTATTCCGTAATGTTCTTGCAGCTTTGTTTCAGAAAACTGCAACAAGTCCCCAACAGTGTCAATTCTCAAGTCAGTTTGCAAGCTAGTGCCTAGCTTTCCTCCCAGTTGTTTCCTGCAAGATACGTGATAAGAGCTAAATGATTGCCAACAGTAACTGACAATTTTATGATCCTGGGACAGTAAAGATGCGATGCACTTTTAGGACCGTCTTAAACTTTTTAGAACACAGCGATATTGATACTGAAACAAACATCAAATCTTTGCCAGTTTATAGATATAGTAACATGTGCATGACACAAATTCTTTAACTTACTTACATTTTCTTTATTGGCAAGGAACTGAGTAATTCCTGTACAGCTGAATATGGTACAACGGTTTGCTGGGCAGGTTTGTTCATCCCACTAGCAAGTTTGGCTAGCATCTGCTTGTTGAGTATGTGTTGTTACTCGCTATACAAGCGATAAAAGAAAAAAGACTAGAAAGGTAAATAGCTCCTTGCCTTGTTATGGGCTATGCCAGCAGAACAACTAAACTCAGTCTCCTTAAGCACCTGTTTCCGGAGTTCTGCAACAATGATAATTCCACAACCTAACAACTTATCACGGCGATCAGCATCTTTACGACATATCCAATCACGGACACTCTCCTTGAAATCATCTCCGTCCTGAATCAAAGCCAAAAACCAGTATCAAAGTAAAAAAGAAGTCCAGATCAAAACATGAACTAAAATTATTGACGAGGATTAGAAGAAATCAAGAACCTCAACGGCTCAACCATACCTCTCTGCTCATTCCAAGAATATGGGATTTAAGAGCTTCTTCATCTATCGATTCCAAACTCTCTGGAGGCGCATCAGCAAGCATGCTTTCTGCTGCATCGGTGAGATCAAGATACACTTCATCAATCGAAGCCCTCTCACATTTACCGCTTTGTGCTAGAATCGAAACCACCTGCAGAGACACATAGAACGAGATAACTTTAACAAATGTTATAGTTAGACAAACACAAACGTTTAAACATGTAATAACTTCCACTGCCACCGACCTCTGAACCCGCACTGCGATATGTATTCAGGTCAGCTTTACCACGAGCCACGGGAACTTGAACCAATTGAATCTCAGGGCAAGCAGCTTTAGCCTCATCGCCTCTCATGGACCTGAAAAAAATCATCCGAAACACGGTTTTTCGCCACACGAAAAAAACGATTTGATACCAATTGGGGGGAAAGAAGCATTATCTCTAATTTAGACTAACCGCTTTACGCCACATTTACGTGCTTCGTAACTAACAGCAATCAAACCACCACCTTGCCATTCATTGTACTGTACAACTGCAGTAGGAAGTCCTCGCAACTCCGGTTGCTTCCTTTGCTCCACTAACCATTCAAAACCCCATAATCAGGTAAGAAAAGTACACAACTTTAACAGAATAGAAACAATTTCACTTTTTTTTCTTTCCTTTTCCTAATCTATGTTCGAAACCCCCAAAAAACCCTAAATAATGAAAACAACCCTTTTTGCAAAGATTGAAAACCCAGAATTTCAAATTCTCGAATTCGATTCGGAAGAGCTGTAATACTCTGGTTTCTCTCACTGAAGCGTGTAGCGACTGTATATATTTCAGGTTAGAGACAGAGAGAGAGACCTTGAACGTAGAAGCAATCCATGTCGACATGAGCGATAACTCTAGCATCCGATGTCTCTGGCCTCGCTACCGGCATTTTCTTCACATAATTAAAACTTACCGTTTCCAAAATCTTCGCAGAGATCAGACTGATAGAAAGGGAACAAGAAAGGCGTAATCTTTTCTCTCCACCGAAAGAGGTTTTTTATTTTCCTGGGCACAGCGCGCGAAAATAATAATTAGGAAAGAAAACCCCTCAAACTAATAGTTTTTGGTAGATAAACCTGATCTATGGAATCTGCAAAACACGTCCCTTCTTATTATTGTTTACTTTTATTAACACATGACTTGAAAAGTGAAGATGAATTGCTTTATATATATATATATATTGGATCTCTCCTCGTTCCGCCGGCAGCCATTTTTTATATAAAAAAAAACCACAAAAACTTTAAAAAATCTCAGTTATAATATATGTACTTCAAACAAAATCTAAATAAAAATTGTTTCATAGTTATTTTGCACACACATTTGTTTCCAAAATTAACATTTTTGCCTTTGCTCTCTTTTTATTCTGCCACTTATGCAGCCATTTTTTATATAAAAAAAACCACAAAAACTTTACAAAATCTCATAGTTATAACCTATGGGCTTCAAACAAAAACTAAATATAAATTGTTTCATAGTTATTTGCACACACATTTGTTTCCAAAATTAATATTTTTGCTGGAAAAAAAAAACTCTACGCAACATCAAACATCTCTCTATTTTGTAGAATGCAACACATAACCTCAACACTCGATATCCTAACGAGAATTATAGTGGCTAAGACATGAACTAAAACCGCTGAGTTAAATACGTCATCTAACAGAGCAACAATACGCTCTCGAATATTTAAGTTCATGTCTTATAATAGTAGATTAAAAAATGGAATCATATCAAACAAACAAACTTACCAATTTCCTCTCTTCCATTTCTGGTTCAACTGCCCAGGACAAGAATGATACAACATCTTTACCCATCTACACCATAATTGAAAAAGGCAAAGTTAAAGACTATGTATTAACTTCATGAAAGGTCAACTATGATAAAGCTCTACAGTTTCTGTAATTAATCTCTTAAGCAGAGGAAAGCTAACATGTGCTTCTGTTGCAGAGGTTCCATCTTCATATTCCACAACTTCATCATTGAGCATCTTTGGCATAGTGATTGCTCCACCAGGGAAATAAGGATTGTAGTGTAACCCTTCTCTTATTTGTACCATTGTCACGGGACGTTTTTTAATATCCAACACTTTTGAAGTTGTAATAAGAAGAATAATGCGAAAACAAGAGATACAATAGAAATTTACCAAAATTCTAGATCATGGTAACCAGTTAAAAGAGCAAAGACATAATTTTGACCATTGTGATGTGCCTGGCCAAAAAAATATAGCAAAGTTATTTAGATCACAGAAGATGAATTAACTAAAAGTATACAAATTGAGTGAAAGAACAACAAACCTTAGTTATAAGACTTAGATCAGGTGGATACGCTCCTCCATTGGCGAACCTTGCAGCTGATTCATTTGAGTATGGTTCAGGAAGCCGGTCACGGAGTTTACCGGGTCGGGAGAACATCTCACCCTCATCGTTTGGTCCATCAACAACCTTGATTTCATCTATCATTGCCTTTGCCTCTTCCTATGTGTAAGCAACACCCACCAAATCTTGGTATGAGATGATAATACTAATGAAAGCTTCTAAAACATAAATGATATCCCATGGAAAAAAACAAACTAAGTTAAAAAGTGGGAAAAATTGAAATTAACACAATTCATATCAATCGATGGAAAACACAAAACAAAACTTTAATATTAAACTATTCAACTATAACAAACGAACAAGGTAGATTTTTCGTCTAGATATAGTCCACAAAATAAACGACCATATTATCCAAAAAATCAACAAACATGTAATAAGAAAAAAGAAATATATCAAAGCTTATTCCAACCACTTGGACAATCACGTGACAAGAGTAATTTGATCATTGGGAGGAAAACAAAAACACCACAATGCGAATTAAGAATGATTGGCGGTGACTTCAACTCTGGCTTCTTATGCTGGTAGTTGGGCTTGGGCCGTAACGAAACATTTATATGTGTGTTAAATTTCCATTTTCCTGTACAGTTATATATGGAGATAGATATTAAAAAAAATTTCAGAATAAAAAAATAAGTAAAAACCAATAAAGAGGATTCAAATCGAACGTAAACAATATTGGAAAGAATATTAAAATTTGGGGAAAAAAACAAAACACAATATTAATCGAGGAAGACGAGATTAACGATCCTAAAATCCTTTGCAACTATCTCCATCCATACGCACAATATATGACTCTAAATCGACGATAAACTTACCACTCGCCACGAATGTTTCAGATTCCCCCGTCTCGGCCTGCCACTCGCCACATGTGTGTACTAATAGACGGAATAGATATCCATCCATTTACTAACCCATATGAATTGCGTTAAAACAACAAATCTATACTAAAAAATTATAAAATATTACGGAAATAATAACAAAGACCAACTAAAAAATAAACACTTCCTAAAACTTAAAAATGACAAAACTTTCATTTAAAAAAAACAACTAATTGCATAAATATACAACGAAAAAAAGAGTATAAAAATGTGCATCACCCACTAAACAAACACATAAACAAACTTAAATTTAAGAAATTTTTAAAAAACTGAAAAAAAAACATTCCACATTTCCTAAGATAACAGAGACGAATCAATTAACTATTATACTAATAAAAGTAAATTAATATTACACAATAAAAAAAAAATTATGTTCCACGTCCGCGCGTAGCGCGGATAGCACACTAGTTTTTTTATATAAAAAGATGAAATGCAATATTAATCGAGTCAATACTAAAACTACAAACAAAGATAATTATATATCACGATAAAAAATCCATTGCTATAATCATTACTGTCATCATCACTATATGTATTGTTATTGATGACTATCACCCAAGACCGTTTTTTAACACATACATGTAAAGCAGTCGAATATATATGGTCTAACTTCTAAAACGAAATTTTCCTTAATTTGTTTAGTAAAATTATTTTACGATACTAAAAATACTTTATTAAAAATTTTAAACTAGGCTAAAAATAATTTGAGACGGTTATGCTGCCATCACTTTTGATATAGTAACTAGGGCTGGGAATTCGGTTACTTCGGGTAATTCGGTTTGGGTAGTTCGGTTTTCAAAAATCCTGCCAAAAATAATCGAATAAAATATTGGTTCGGTTCGGTTCGGTTATCGGGTAGTTTGATTATTTTTAATTATAACCAAAAATAACCGAAATGTTGGCAAATTCGGTTTAATTCGGATAGTTTCGGTTATTTTCTGGTAATGTTTTGGTTAGTTTCGGTATTTTCAGTTATTTTCAAAAAAATTCATAATTTTTTTTTTAAATTTCGGTTAACTGATCGGTTCAGCCGAACTGAATCGAACCGAACCGAGAACCGAAATTAAATTTTAATATTGCCGAAAATAACCGAACCATAACCGAATTAACAAAACTTCAGTTTGGTTCGGTTAACTCGGTTCGATTAATAATCCCAACCCTAATTGTAACCATTATAACTAGGCATGGGCATAAAAACCGGAACCGAAATACCCGAACCGGAACCGACCTGAAATTACCGGTTTGGTTTTGGTTATGGCCAAAATACCCATTGGATCCTACTCATTGAGACATGTGGGTATCAGATAATACCCCGAACCGAAAATATTTTGGGTACCAGAATTACCCGAATTATAATTATATACCCAAAAATATTAAAATATATATAAGGTTTTTGGGTATATTTTCGGTATTATGTGTATATTTTCTTTAGTTTTTTTTCTAGGTTTTCATGTATATTTTTGGGTTTTCGGATATAATTTCGGGTTTACATGTATACTTTCGGATTTTCGGGTATATTTTAGGCATTTCGGGTAATAAATACCAGAAACTGATTAAGATCCGAAAAAGGTTCGGGTATTTTCTGGTTCTTAAATCTCAAAACCGAACCAACCCGGAACCGACTGATACCGAACGGGAACCGAACCGAAAGCATTTTGGTACCTATATGGATCCTAAACCTCCATACCTGAAATACCCGAAACCAAACCGAATACCCGAATGCCTAGAGCTAATTATAACTACAATTGTTGTTATAATTATCAAGGTTGCCACTACTACCATAATTACCCTTATCACTATTATAAAAAATGACTTTATCGCTAATCTAATAAATTATAAGATTGTTTTACAGGTTTTTTTTATTTAAAATATTAGTTTTAGGCTAATCAATCTTCATAAATTTAAAGATTTTTATTTAGGACTATACTTTATTCTCAGTTACATGTGATTATGTAGGGAAATTTAAATTATTAGGGTTGAGTAAAACATATACTACTATTGAAAATTGAAAAGTTATGGGGTTTTATGAAACAAATATAAAAGTTTGTGTACTATGATGAAAAATACGTGTTTTGTATTAAACCCAAGTGGGTGTGTGATTATTTCCGTTGAAAGCTTCTCCGTCTCGCTCTGGGCTCTGCAATGAAGCGTAGCTTCGGTTCCAATTCTTCAGGCAACAGTGGGAGCAACAAGAAGACTAAGAAGAAGAATAATCCGAGCAATCAGAAAACCCTAGGCGCCGCATGGGGCGCCGCATCTTTACCTTCCTCTCGTTCTTCTTTTCGGTCTTCCCCATTTTCCGATTTCGGAAGGTCTTCTCTCATTCTCTGGAAAATTTAGGTTTTTTTTTTTTGGGTAGTGGTAGATTTACAAATTATAATGTTAAAGTTGAAAAATCCCTCTGAAAGTGTTGATCTTGACAACGGTTGAAAAATGGAATCGCACTTATGACGTTTAAAGTTTGGAAATTTTATGAAGTTAGAAAGAAGTAAAATGCATTTTGATGGGTTTAAAAAAATATGTTTGTTGTTGTTTATCATAGATGGCAATCTTTATATGCATACGAGGATGAAATAGATTTGATTTCTTGTTTTTATGTGTAATCTTCTATAGGTTTATTACAAACTGTTCATAAGCAGACAATAAGCATTGCTATAAATTTGATGTTCTATGTTTTTGGTGTAGTTACATGGAAGTGAAAAATCGGAAACTTCAGAACCAATATGAGACTGAGGCTTCCAATTCTTCTTTCGGTGTTTCGGGTTCTGAGAAACTTATTTTCCAAGGGGTTTCAATCTTTGTGGATGGTTTCACTGTTCCTTCCCATCAGGTTTAGCTCCATACATTGGCTTTTACCAATCTTAATTTCCCTGTATGATGTCCAGTTGTATATAAATCGTTGTAGGTGAAGAGACCTTAGAATTGTTTTTGAAATTTTGTTTAGTGCATGTATCACTGGTGGGTCATCTGTGGTTTAATAGTGTCTAGACCTGTCTAGGAATTGCGAGGTTACATGATGAGGTACGGTGGGAGATTCGAGAACTACTTTTCTAGGCGTTCTGTAACTCATATCATCTGCAGCAACCTTCCAGATAGTAAAGTCAAGAATCTAAGGTTATTGTTAGTTTCTTGAAACTCGCGGCTAATTTCTTGCAAGTTTGTGTCTTAGTATGGTTTCGTATTTTCCAACCAGGGCATTCAGCAGAGGGTTACCTGTTGTTAAACCCACATGGATAGTGGACTCTATTTCTGCCAACAGACTTTTGGGCTGTAAGTCAACGCAATGCGATTCGGTTTCACTTGAACATAAGTAGAAAAAAGGACTTGAACATTCGTTTGCTGTCATCATCGTATACATTTATTCATCGTTGCTCATAGTTGTTCTTCATTTGTTTCAATGCTTTGTGTTGTGATGATCACATCCCAGGGGTTCCTTACCAGCTAGATCAACTGAATGATACCCAGCCAAAGTTGTCTGCCTTTTTTGCACCCAGAAGCCATTTGACTCCTCAGCTGGCTTCACCGGTTACTTCTTGTCAGCCTGAAACTGGATACAGTGAAGCTGAAGAAGGAAGTTCAATTCGAGCAGAAGATTCAGAGGAATTAAGAGACCACGTTGATAATGAAATTGATGGCGTTTGTATTGAAAACACAACTCCAGAAATGACAGAACAAACAAGAACTGACGATCTGAAATCTTTTGAAGTGAATGCGGAATCACTTGCCAACTATGACAAAGAAGAAAAAGAAGTTAGTACTGAACTTCAGTCCTCTACCAATCTGCCTTCTGCTTCAGACAACAGATCCTTCCATGACAACAGGAAGAGTGATGGCAAATCGATTGCAACTGCTGCTGGATCCTCTATAAGGCGTCATTCAACTCTCGAGGATCCCAATTTTGTGGAAAACTACTTTAAGGTAAATCTTATAGAAATATTGTTCGTCTGTTTTATCCTCAACCTTTTCTGGTATTTCTTACAAGTTATAGTCCTTGTAGGTGCTCTTTGAGATATAGTCCTTTCAGGTGGAAATAAGAGAGTCTCATTGTCAATTAATATAACTATAAATAAATGGATGTATAGTATCATACAAAAGCAGACTCTGAAGATGCTTTCCCTATATTTAATATTGTTTCTGCAGAATTCAAGGCTGCATTTTATCGGAACGTGGAGAAACAGATACCGTAAAAAATTTCATGGTTCTTCTAGTGGACTTAAATGGGCAGATTCTGGCCAGAATACAGCTGAAAATGCTAAGAAGTCGACCATTATCCACATTGATTTGGTAATTGCTCAGGCTAGGCTGTTTCCTTTATCCTATGCTTTCTATAAGTAGGGGAAACAAAAGAAAGCCCTGACCAACTCTTCATTTCTGCATTTCCCGTCATACAATAGATAGATGTTTAAGCATGGAATTGACCACGGAAGAGAGTGAAAAATATGCTTGAAGCTTGTGATTCTGGGATTGTGTTTTTTTTTCTTGTCATTTGTTGTAACTAAATCTGTGATTTCCAGGATTCCTTCTTTGTGTCGGTGGTAGTCAGGAACCATCTTGAATTACACGACAAGCCGGTAGCCGTATGTCACTCAGATAATCCAAAAGGAACGGCAGAAATTTCCTCTGCAAATTATCCAGCTCGGGCTTATGGTCTGTCTTATACTAAAGTAATCTCTCTTAAGCTTAGTTGCGCTATGGGTCATGACTTTTCTGTTTTTGTACTAATTTGATGCCATTTTCTTAATCTAGGAGTGAAGGCAGGTATGTTTGTAAGACATGCAAAAGACCTTTGTCCTCAGCTTGTTATTGTTCCTTACAACTTTGAAGCCTATGAAGAGGTATTTTTACAGTTGAGTGTGTCTTGTATGTTTTCGCGTTGGTCCAGTATGTTTGACATTGTAACTCAATTGCAGGTAGCTGATCAGTTTTATGACATCTTGCACAAGCATTGCAGAAAAGTTCAGGTCAGCCTTCAAAAAGATTTTTTTCCAGTTGCTGGCATTTATTAATTGTTAAACTTAATGTTTTCTTTTTGGAGTTAGGCGGTAAGCTGCGATGAAGCATTTTTAGATGTCTCAGATTTGAGGGATGTAGAACCTGAGTTGTTAGCATCAACAATAAGAAAAGAGATCCTTGAGACTACTGGATGCAGTGCAAGTGCTGGGATAGGCGGTACTATGCTAATGGCTCGCCTTGCTACCAGAGTTGCTAAACCAGCCAGCCAATTCCATATCTCTGCTGATAAGGTGCTTTCTGTAAATGGCTTTCTATTTAATTTGCGTTTATGTGTTTGTTTCTAACTCGTAACCAGTGGAAATAGGTCTATTAGCTGTGGTTAGTTTCTTGAACGCAGAAGCCATTTTGTATAAAATTCCGGTTCATCATAGTGTCTGCCGTTTTTGCAGGTAGAGGAGTTCTTGGATCAGCTTCCGGTCAGCACGCTTCCTGGTGTAGGCTCTGTGTTGAAGGAGAAGCTGGAGAAGGAAAATATTCAAACCTGTGGGCAGTTACGTTTGATTTCCAAGGTAAACCATTTTTTTTGTGTGGTTATGGACATGTCTGGTGCTTTTCAATTGTTGAAAGATTCGTTTTGTTGACCAGTAATTGTTGGTGTTGGGCAACCTGTGAAGCCAAAAAAAAAAAAACTAATCTCTTTGTTCTTAAAGGAGAGCATGCGGTTCTTGTTTAATATGTTAACTTTATCAGTAGTTGTTAAGAATCAATTTTCCGAGAAACAGTTTGGCACCAACTTTTTTACTTTGGTTAAGCCAACGTCGAAATTACTTTTGAAGTTAAGTAAAACACCATGTAAACATTTATAAACTACAATTTTGACTTTATACTAATTCTGTTTCCATCTTCTTATTAATACTCAATGAGAACATTTTTAAGGGAAGAGGAAATGTTATTGAAAAAAGTGGAAATTGTGACAATAAACTTAGACAAAAAAATCCTTTCGGCTTTTGCAGGATTCTCTTCAGAAAGATTTTGGGGTGAAAACCGGCGAGATGCTTTGGAGTTATAGCAGAGGACTAGACCTTCGGTCAGTTACGGCGGTGCAGGTCTGTTTAATAGTAGACTAACTCATTTGTTTTACATTTCATAATTTTCCTTTCTATTGGTGATAATTTTTCTTTTGACATGTCTTTTCTGTGAGCATATAAGATGCCTTAACCAGTCACTAGGAGATTTTATATGTACAGGAGAGCAAGAGTATAGGGGCTGAAGTGAATTGGGGCGTGCGGTTTAGAGATCAGCAAGATGTCTGTCTTCTCATGAATCATGTCTTTTATTACTTTTTTTCCCAAATACAAGTCATTTGATGTTTAACTAAGAATGTGTGTCTGGTTGTTGATGGTTGCAGGTTCAACACTTCCTCCGATGCCTATGCAAGGAAGTTTCTTTGCGTCTGCAAGGATGTGAAATGATAGGACGCACTTTTACTCTTAAGGTTTTATGCCTTCTCCTACTTTCATTGTTGTAAAGTATTTAGGGTTTTGCTTTGTTTTCACAGTATTCATCGCATTGGGTATTACATGCCATGCTGACAGCATTCATCATGAGAAAATAAAATATTGAAAGTTTGTGGTGTTGTGCTACAGATTAAAAAGAGGAAAAAAGATGCTGAAGAACCTGCAAAGTATATGGGTTGTGGAGACTGTGACAACTTGAGCCGTTCCATCACTGTGAGTTGGTAACATTGGAAGTTTATAGGAAACTAGGATGATAGTTTTTTTTTCTTTCACGGATATCAAGTGAATTATTTTTCATATATGCTTGTGTAATCCTTAAAGCCTGGCTGATTAACATTGATGCTATAGGTGCCTGCTGCAACAGATGACGTAGAAGTTCTGCAGAGGATTTCAAAGAAGCTGTTTGGGTCATTTTGCTTGGGTAAGTGAGCCCCAGCTGCTTTTTTAAGATGATTTGCTGTTGTTTTACTGTCAATTGAGTCTCTATTCGAGTCCTTGTTCACATGCAAAAAGCAGCTTATTTGAATTTTCAAATTTTTTTTTTTAAATGATGGATAAGACTACTTTGAGAGAATATATGAACCTGTGTCAAGTTCTCGAAGATTTTCTCGTGGGTGAAGTGCTTTCCTAGTGCCAAACTATCATTTCCTATAGTAGATACGTTTAATTGTGTAATTGATCTTCTGGGACCATTTTATTGACCTATAGAAGCTAAAAAATTGCAGATTTTACAGTGCACGAAAATGAGAAAATTGGCCCTTGAGAATGAACATCCTGCAGGAATCTATTCTTTGCTATTGACTTGTGGATGACATCAAACTGTTGAATTGCTTGCATCTTTTGACTATTTCTTTATCTTGTATAGTGCTATTCTTTTTTTTTTTTTTGGTTTTAGTGATCATCAATTGGCCATGAATTTGGATTTATCCATGATTAAGCCTCAACTTTTTTTTTCTCTTGAGATAGATGTTAAGGAAGTTCGTGGGGTTGGGCTTCAGGTCTCTAAGCTTGAGAGTGCAGATCCTTCTAATAAAGGTAGTTTGTCAAAACTCCAGGGTTCACTATGCTATATGTACACATTAAATTGCAGTCACTCTGCTATACAGATTTCTTCTGCTTTTCTGGAAAAAAATCAGAAAAGAAAGTTGATATGCCAAACATTGTTGACTCTCCTTATTCATTGATACTTGTTCCCTTAACTTTCAAGGTTCAAGGACTCTGACATCCTGGCTCAGCTCTGCGCCTGCCTCTGTCCAAACAGAAAAAGATGATAATGATTTTGCTGCAGAATTTAGGGAAAGCGCAGGTAAGAAATGCTCTGTTACTACACTCTATGTTAAAGCTTTACAAGTGTTTCCCAGAAAGAAACGCTTATGTGTTATATTTGTCTTTTAAAACATTCAGGACGTTTTGTTTGAGAATGTATTATTATGTCTGTGAGAAGATAAGATCGTGACCCAAAATTGGTTTTTCTTCTTCTTTCATTTGTTGTTGTTTCGTGTGTCGAAATGCAGACGTCTTAGTTAAGTTTTATCTGTTGAAAAATGCTTCCTTAATTGTTGTCTCGTGGCAGATTGTAAGAGGCATGATTCTGGTGGAGTTTCTAGACTCCGAGAATCTAATTCAGCAGAACCCTCAGTTCAGTCAGGTGATACGAATTCATCCTTACCACCCATGTGTCACCTTGACATGGAAGTTCTAGAGAGCCTTCCTACTGAGCTCCTTTCAGAATTAGATGGAACCTACGGTGGGAAGTTGTTTGAGTTGATTGAGAAAAAACGAGGCAAAAGAAAAATCAACAGCAATTCTCCACATGTCTTCTTGGATGGTGAGTTCTGTTAGCTGCATTAGAATCCTGATGGAACAACTGTATTTTTTCCCTAGAGCAGTGCATCTGAAATGATTACTGTTTTCTTTCCATAGGTACTGCAGGCATTAAGGGTTCAAAATCTTTCTCAGTTAAGATACATGGCTTAAGAACATCTGGAGAAAAGGTAAAGCTTTTGCTATCCCTTGTCAAAAGTGAATGAATTTTCTCAGTTATGTTTGGGCATCCTCAACACTTTACTGAAAAATGGGGCAAGTGATCTGTGAAAAGGATATTGACTTTTTCTTTATATTCCCGAAATCAGGAATATGGAGAACCGCATGTGCCGCATCCTTCCATTGCAAGAACATCTAATGAGCGTACCATTGAAATGACTGATTTGATGCCTTCATCCCTTAGTCAAGTTGATGTCTCTGTGTTGCAAGAATTACCTGAAGAGTCGAGAGCTGATGTACTGGGAGCATTTCCTACCCACAGGAGACAACACTCATCATCAGATACTCCCATGGAAACTTGTAAGAAACAAGATAAGGAGCCAAGAGATATAGAGGACGCTGAGAATGAGATCGGATTCTCATATAGCTCTCTCTGGTTTGGGAATCCTCCTTCGTGGGTAGAGAATTTCAAAGTTAGCGGCAATTGTACCTTGGAAAAAATTGCAGAGATATACTACAAGGTGGTTCAGTTAAAGCCGATGTTATCCACGGTCCTGCAACATGCTATTTCAGAAGTCGGGCGTTTTCATGATGCAAATGCCAATGATTTGGACAAATCTGTTTATGATGTGTGTGAACTTCTTAAACAGTACATTAAGCTCAAGGTAGAAGGTGATATTGAGGAGATATATCTCTGCTTCTGCCTTCTGAAAAGGTATGAATTCTATTGATGATAGATATTGCAGAGATCTTTTTTACACCTGTAATCAATCATCGATATGCCATTGCATCTTGGACATTTGACTATATCATTTTCGATTCCGAGATATTGTTCATGTTAGATTATTACCAATTTTGGTGATGTAATTACTTTACCTTCAGATTAGCAGCAAGGAGCCAACTCTTCCTCCAAGTCTATGAGATTTTGTCTCCCTTTATTCAGGTCAGTGCAAGCTTTCCATCGAAAATTACATATCACTATGTAAAAAAACCACAGAAGTCTACATCATGAATTGAATTCATTTGTGAATATCGGGAATTGGCAAAGTAAGCAGACTTCTTTGTTTACATAGGCATTGATCAGTGAACACTATGGAGGAAGCTTGAGTATACCTTGAAAGGTGTTTTGGGTAAATGCACATGAAGCAGCTTAAGCAATCATACTTGGGAGGATCCATTGTAGCATTTGAAAGTTAGAAGAATGCTGCAATTTCCCATGTGAAATGGAGTCTCAGAAGAACGCAGTTGCACAATGAGATATGGAACTGATTCAGACCTCAAAGCACAGAGCCAATTAGTTACTTTTTTTTTTTTTCTGTTATTGAAGAAACAAACACTCCGTTGTATTTAATAGCATAAATTACAAGTATAGTGTTGTCATTTTTGTTTTTTCTTGTGTAAATTAACTAATCCTTTCTATATTTGTAAGTTTGTAAATAAAATATGAAGAGTTGTAGAGATTTATTAGCTTCCACTAAGTTATAGTTAACACTAGGGTAAACAAAAAATAAATGAAAATTCTTTACTTGCTCCTGACGTCAGTGTTTAATCCAAACAATTTGTGTCTTTTTTTTTTTGTGCGGCAAATCATTTGTTGTTATGAGATCCCTTCCTCTGATATATATGACGGCAAATCTCCGTCGCCTCTCCACCTCCGCCGCCGATTGTTTCTTCCGGTAAGTGAAAATTAACGGCCGTTCGTCCTCCTTTGCCTGTCCGCCTCCTCCGCCTATTCAACCGCTCTTTTCCGTCAATTTTGCCTCCTAGGGTTTTAAAATCCCAGATTGATTTTGGTTTTTTTTTGGGAGCTATTGCCGGGGATAAAGCAACCGCCGTCGCTACTGCTATTCTCACGGTAATCTATTTCATATCACTCCTCACCTCTTATCTAATTGTTCAAATTATTCTTGAATATTCCTGTGTTTTGTTTTCTCTTGGAGTTATTTTTTTTTTCTGGCTTTGTGTGTACTTTTTGCGAGATGTTTTTCTTTTGCGTTTAGTGATAAGAGCTGGTTTAAAGGCAAGAATTCCCATGGTTTGAAGTTGATTGTCATGACCATATTTTTTTATTGAAATGAAAAAAAGGTGGTTTCATCTATTCAGTAGTGTATGTTCATTTGAAATGAAGTTGATAAGTTGTATGTTTCTTTGCAGTTGCTTACAAGATAGCAAGGTGGAAGTCTGATGAAGTTTTCATCAAGCTGCTACACACAATTTTTATTTGGTGGGAAAAAAGGGAAAGTGAGCATCTCTTTGTACCCTTTCGTATTCTGCCACCCCATTAGACAATGCATGTTCTTCTAGGGATTCTAATGTCGTTTGAAATTCTTAGGATTTTCATCCATTGTTACCCTTGAGATTGCAGAGTGTGCTAATCATATTTGTATGTGACTCGATTTTCTTGCTTTAACAGGCTGCTCAGATCAAGACAAACATATTGCGCTTTTCTGGTTACAAATGGCAAGGAAATGAGGTGGGCGACATAATACATTAAGACTGTTCTACATATGCTCGTCTCGATAGCCTTACATAATAATGATATTTGGCAGGAAAAGGCAAAAGATAAAGTAAAAGAAAAGCTGGACAAATGCAACAAAGAAAAGTTGCTGGAGTTTTGCGATATCTTTGACATATCACATAGATCTAGTCTAGCTACTATTTAATTTCCAAGTGGTCTCTCTCCTCCATTTGCCTATCGTCATCATTAGGCAAATATATTATCAGAGAATGTAATTTGTTGGTTGTTTTCGGTCTGGAATTATGCTACAAGCAGGTTTTTTGTTTTTACTTTTGGTAGTAAGAGAGAAGAAACTGATGAGTAGTAGTAGTTTTCAATATAAGCAACTTTGTTTGTGTATACGATTACCATAAGCTCCTTTAGGATTCATGCCCCTCTTAAAACACCCTTTTGGTTTTTGGGTTTTCCTTTTTAAGACATTTGTTCAAACGTCCTTCGCTTATCTCACGCTGTTTCTTCTCTGCATTTTATTACTTTGCCAAGGGAGACCATTGATGTTGACATTAATGATCTTTACAATCAAACAAAGAGCAAGCTCGAGTGTGCCACTTTGATAGATTGCAGAGAAAGAAGAGACGCGAGAAAAGAATTCATCCAAACAAACATAAAGAAAGCAAACTAAAAGAAACCTATTCTAATAAATCAAAGCATTGTCTCGAGTGAACAACAGAACAAGGAAGAATCAACTTGGTCAGTGCTTATGAAGTAAAAAGTATATGTATGCCATTGATGAGGATGTGTTCATAGCTACAAAAACTATACAAACACCGTGAACATTGAGTAATGTGACTTTCTATTATGTACACACATGAACAAGAAGCTATCAGATATCATGTACAATACCAAAAGAAAAAAAAATGATCTACTACATCACTTTTGGAAATCATAAAAAACACAATCCCCAAAGGATGCACATGCTGTTACATTTGTCATGTATCAATGACCTCTGAAGATCCTAAGGCAGATGAAGGACTTATACAATACAATGAATAACATACATACAATACAACCCAAATGGCTAAAACATGGAGAAACAAGATCAGTAACACTGGCCAGGCTAACTATTTGGCTGCAACTAATACAACTACACAACAACAAATTCATAAACAGTTCAAACTAGGGGTGGGCACTTCGGTTTGCGGTTTGGTTTCAGTTCGGTTTTTTCGGTTTTTAATTCGGTTTTATAAAAATTCAAACCATATAAAAACCATATATATTTCGGTTTGGTACAGTTCGATTTTTTTACAGTTTTCGCTTTATCGGTTTTATAAAAATAGAAACCATATAAAAACTGTATGCAATTTGGTTCGGTTTGGTTTGGTTCGGTTACAGGTTTTTAGTTTATTTCATAACTTTTGATAACGTTCATACAACAAGCAAAAATATAATTAATGGAAATAATATATTAAGCTAATAACTGCAAAAACAAAAAGAATTCAAAGACTAGAATCCAAATCAAATTGTTCGTAAATCCAAATCATCAAGACTAAAAAAACTTAGAACTAGAAGATGAGTTGTGAAAAAGAAGATACGATTATTAGAAACCACCCACAGCCACGTTTTGTTTGTTTTGTTTTAGGAAGTAAGGTTTTTCTTATTTTATAGATTTTGTTTTAAGTCTTAAATTTTGAATTTTAAAGTCTATGAACTTAATTATTAAAAGCCCAAGAATGGATAAATCTAAACTAAACTAAGAAAATATAAAGCTATTTATAATTTAATCTAAAAACCGAAAAAACCATTCGGTTTTACGGTTTTAAACCAAACCAAATCGAAACCGAAATCTTAACAAACATGATAACCAAATAAGTTTTTAGGTTATACCATAACCAAACCAAATGACTTATTTCGGTCTGGTTCGGTTTAGTTTTTTCGGTTATGGTTTTTTTGCCCATCCCTAGTTCAAACAAGAACATCTAAACACAAATGGATGGAAACTGATAACACCATATTTTACATGTTTTTAAATCTTTATTTTCATATGTTTTAATCTCATTTTGTATAGTTTTGAGATATTTTCATGCATTTGAGTCTTTTTCTCATTGTCATCCATTTTAGAGTCATAGGTGTGTATCTTTGCATTTGCATTGCATTTGTGGTATTTTTAGGTGTTCTTGGAGCCAAAGAGAAGGAGAGACTTGAGCAGGGATGAGAAATAAGACAAGAGGAGCAAGAAAAGATGAAGCACATACTTTTAGAAGAAAAGTGTTGAAGGCAAATGCAGAGGCCATCCAACATGCTTTAAAGATCGGCTCAAAAGAAGATCTTGCGCTCCGATTCAGCCTTGCAACCCTTGATGAAAATTGTAGGGAATTGAGTCATATGTCCAACGAAGGTTGTTTCATCACGTTCTGAGCTTTATTGCAGAAGTTATCGTCATTACACTGAGCGTATGTTTGTCTGGCGCGACATGGACTCAGACAGAAGTCATTTCGGTATGGTGCATCGGGGTGATGCATACCGATGTGGACTCCCAGAAAACACACAGGAGAATCCTCGGGGAGCTGCATCGGTCAACTACACACCGATGTGAGCTTCTCATGAGCAAAATACAGAGTCCGTCCAAAGTTCTTCAAAGATCGACTCATATGAAGGGTTTTCATTTGGATTTGGCTTCGCCTATCTTCATAAAAGTCGTAGATAATTGAGCTAGCTTTCCAATGGAGGTGGTTTCAGGTCATGCGGAGTAGCGGTTCAAAAGATACATCAAATTTAGTGAGCATACGTCCGTCTGGCCCTTAGACAGACATGAGTCACATCGGTGTGCAGTACACCGATGCAGCATACCGAAATGACTTATGTTTTTCAGTTTTTTTATAAATACCCATCTTATGTTGTAAAAAAATCTAAGTTTTCTTCTTGTAACATTGGGGGCTCGACCCAAACTCTCTCTTTTGAGGGATTTGGATTTTTCTTCATACATATGCCAATCTAGAGAAGATTTCTTCACTCTATCTTTATATTATGTTTATTTAATTTTTGTTCTTCATTTCTATGTCTTTTTCTCTTGTGTTCTTCATGTTCTTCATGAGTTGAATTTTTGTTTGATTTTGGATTTTGCTTGATTTAGATGGTTTGATGGTTGATTGTTGATGGTTAGGACTAGATAAACATTTGTTCTCATGTTAGGAGGGATCTTAATGCTAGGATTGAATTGACAACTCATTTCTAGAACTTAAGACATTTCTCGTCCGGAAGGTGTTCGATGAAATGTCTAGAAAATTTCCAAGCATGCAATTCAATTCTTAGCCAATGGAAATTGATGATTAAGGTAAATTGTTGACTTGTATGGACTTATGCTTAATGATTATGGATCATTTAGTTTCGAACGGAAGTTCTTGATAACTAGATGATTTGTAAATGGATTAGTATCATGGGAGTAAACTAATCTACTTGTGTGATCCATGTCATAAGAATGAATGTGCATTGAATGTTTATGCATTATTAGTCAATGGTTGATTGATGGTTAGATAATGGTGATTTAGGATGATCTTGGATGAGTCTTTCACTTAGGTTGGTTCTCAATGCTAGATTTGACATGATAAACCGAAACCTAATACTACACCTTATATTAGTTAAATTTTTGGTCTCATCCCATGCATTAGGGATAGATTCAAGCGGTGTTAGTACTAGATTAGGTTTGTTCATTTGTTTCTAGATCTTAGGCATTTCACTCATGACCCGAGTTTAAATGAATTGCTCGACCCGAACCTTTTGTGAGCTATGCATATCCTAGCCAATGGAAGTTGATGTTTAGGGTGTTAGTGAACTAATTGGAATTGTTTCTTAATGCTTGTTGATTATTTAATCACAAATGGAAATTTGTTCTTGATTAGATAATTAACAAATTAGTGCCATGGAAATGGATTAGTCATATTTGTGAATTCCATGTTCTAAGATAGTGATTAATGCTTCCAAATGATTCATTGTTTGATTGTTACCCATCTCATTGATAGTTTAGTTCATGATCCAACACTTTTGTCTTGTGTCTTTGTGTTTTGTTTTCCTTCTTGCATTTGTTTCCTTTCTCATAAATATATAAAAACCCAAAAACAATGTTTGCTCTAGATTAAGAAGTTTCTTGCATTCTTAGTGTTTCAATCTGAACCCCTTATGGATTGACATCTCAAGTGCTACAATGACATGAGTACACTTGGGATAATTGACACGAAAATATCCCGTTATCAGAAACCCGAAAGGCCATAACATCACCACAACACACTAGTCTTAGAAGTTTCACATAAAAATGGCAAAAGGTAAGGTTTCTAAGAACTTCAAAAGGCAAACGTTTGCCAAGTTTCTTTCCACTTTTACGTAAGTTTCTTTCCACTTTTACGTAACTAAGCTGAGTTGAAGAAGAGTTTTTCACCAGTGATAGAAATCGTGAAAGCAATAGAGAAAGAGGAGAGAAGTGGAGAGAAATAACGTTAAAGGAAAGAGAAGAAGAGAGGAAAAAAAAAGCGTGAAAAAATGGAAAAAAACATATTTTTAAAGATTTTATGTTTTGGTGGTTAACACTTTATCCTAGATTTTTTCAGATTCTGTTAACCGTTTGGCAGAATACATATTTTATATTCCGTAGAATAAAGAAAAAACGGTAAAATTATATTCTGCAAAAAGTAGAATATAGAAAAAATTGTAGAATATGTATTCATAAATGGGTAGAATATACAATAAATTCTAGATAACGTATTCTATAGGGCCAATAGAATGTAAAACAAATAGTAAAATATCTATTATAAATTTGGTAGATTATAGACCAAATACCAGAAAATAAATTCTACCGATTTGTAGATTTGTAGAATACGCTTATTGGGCCATATTATATCGTATTGGGCTTGTATATGTTATGTTAGGGTTTATACGTTTGTGGCGTCGTATATATGTTGTATGTATGACTTGGGAGATCAATATGAAAGCGTATTCTATATTTCTACATGGTATCAGAGACTAATCATGAACCCTAATTGTCGCTTTCTCCAATTCTTTGTTTTCTTATCTTTGTTCTCTTTGAGCTCGAGTTTCTCTTCTACTCGATCTCAGCTTTCTGTTTATCGTTGTTTAAATCTTGTTTTTTGTTTGATAAAACATGGCTACTGATGGTGCGGTTATGCGTACGACTGGTGATTCCAACACTAGCACACCATACACTTTGTATTCCTCCGATAATCCATGTGCTTTGATTACACCAGTGACTATGACGGAAGAGAATTATAATGAATGGGCGGAGGAGATGCTAAATGCCCTTCGTGCTAAGAAAAAAGTAGGGTTTATTGATGGCTCGATTGCCAAACCCGAGCAGGCTGGTACAGAACATGAATCGTGGATTTCTGTCGACTCCATGGTGGTTGGATGGTTGCGTGCTTCTCTCGCACCTCGTGTTCGATCTTCCGTGTCGTTTGTCTCCAAAGCTAAAGACTTGTGGGATACTTTGAAAGAATGTTTTTGTGTATGCAACAAAGTTCGTGTTAACTATCTTCGCACCCAAATTGCTACTTGTCGTCAAAATGGTCAAGCTGTAATTGACTATTACAGCCGACTTCAAGAATTGTGGGACGAGCTTGGTATTTACAAGCCTCTCCTTGTGTGTTCGTGTTCCGCAAGTACCTTTGGTCTTGGTATTTACAAGCCTCTCCGGTTCTCTCCGCCTCCGACTCAGCGTCTCCGATTTCGGTCTCAGGTACTACACCATATCCCCTTGAACATTTTATATATGATGCTATGTTTTCTTCTAGTCATCAAGCTTTCCTCGCTGCGATCATCGCTGGTGTTGAACCAAAAAGCTATAAGGAGGCTCTCAAGGATAAAGCCTGGTGTGATGCGATGAACAATGAAGTCGAGGCTTGTGAAGTTTCTCGGACATGGGATGTTGTTGATTTACCTGATGGGAAGGAGGCACTCGGTAACCAATGGGTATTTAAAATCAAATATCACGCTGATGGGTCGATAGAGCCATATAAGGCTCGTCTCGTCGTTCTCGGAAATCACCAAATAGAAGAGGAAGATTACACGGAGACTTTTGCTCCTGTGGCCAAAATGACAACAGCCCGTGTCTGCAAATAAATGGGAAGTGCATCAGATGGACGTACACCACGCTTTTCTTCACGAGGATCTTGAAGAGGAAGTCTACATGAAGCTTCATTTGGGTTTTCGACATTCAGATCCAAATAAAGTATGTCGCCTACGGATATCGCTTTATGGTCTTAAACAAGCACCGTGTTGCTAGTTTGCCAAGCTAACTACAGCTTTGCAAGAGGTTGGTTACGTTCAGTCATATTCTGATTATTCTCTCTTCACGTATTCAAGTGCTGGTGTGGAAATTCGGGTCCTCATATATGTTGATGATTTGCTTATCTGCGGGAATAATTCAACGGCATTGTCTAATTTCAAGGAGTATTTGGGACGTTGTTTCAAAATGAAAGATCTAAGAAAATTAAAATATTTCATTGGTTTGGAGGTGGCTCGCAATGATGAAGGAATTGTCTTGTCACAACGCAAATATGCTTTGGAGATCATTGCAGAAACAGGTTTCCTCTGATCGAAACCATCTAGTTTTCCTATGGAGCAAAACCACCATCTCGCAGCGGATACAAGTCCTTTTCTTGCCGATCCCTCTCGGTATCGACGACTTGTTGGTCACCTTATTTATCTGCTCATCACACGTCCGGATCTTACTTATGCGGTATATATTCTTTCACAGTTTATGCAAACACCGCGAGAAAGTCACTGGGAGGCTGCATTACGTGTTGCGCGTTATCTCAAATCTATAGCCGGTCAAGGTATTTTGTTTAGTTCTGCTGCTGACCTGACTCTTACGGCTTATTGCGCCTCGGATTGGGCTGCATGTCCCTTGACAAGGCGTTCACTTAGTGCTTATGTGATGTTTCTTTGAGGTTCACCAATCTCTTGGAAAATTCAAAAACAGAAGACCGTTTCTCATTCTTCCGCCGAAGCTGAGTATCGTTCTATGCGTAATGCTCTCGATGAGATTATGTGGCTGCGACAACTTCTCCAAGATCTCGGTTTTCCTCAATCTGAGCCAGTTTGTTTGTTCCGTGACAACCAATCCGCAATTCACATCGCAGCTAACCCGGTATTTCATGAACGAACTAAACATATTGAGGTTGATTGTCATGCCGTTCGTGATGCTGTTCTTGATGGATGGATTTCTACAATACATGTTGGGACGGGTTATAAAATTGCAGACTTGTTAACAAAACCACTTGGTCGACAACCATTTGAGCGTTTAATGTCCAAGTTGAGCATTGTTAATCTTCATGCTCCAACTTGATGGGAAGTATTGGGCCATATTATATCGTATTGGGCTTGTATATATTATGTTAGGGTTTATACGTTTGTGCCGTCATAATAGAACGTATATATGTTGTATGTATGACTTGGGAGATCAATAAGAAAGCGTATTCTATATTTCTACAACGCTTTTTGCATATACGTAGAACATGTGAAAATATAATTTTTAAATATTCCTTTTTCTTAAAACGAATTTCCAATATATATATTTCTTTCATTTTGTTTTTGTATTTTTCAGAATTTTTAAATATTTAAAATTTATTTTGTATTTTTTAGATTTATTAAAAAGATATTTTAGTCCAAAAGTGGCAAAAGTCAAATAAGTATGAAGGGGACATTAGTGTTGTTGGGCTACGTTTTGTTTTTGGTTTGACAAGTCAACATGATGGTGGGCTTCATGGGCCAGACGAAATTGATAGGGAAATCAATTGGCCCAACCAGAGACAATTTGTTATGTTACAGAAGGTGTTGTGCGTGCGTGCACAAGACACTAAGCAGAGAAGAAGAAAAGAAAAGACAAGGAAGTATGGGTGATTTAATAAAGACTACAAGTTTTGAAAGTAGAGAAAAACATAGATATCAGTAATGTTTTTCTTTTGGTTCTTAGGACGAGTAGTTCTTTTGCTCATACTTTTTCTTTGGAGCTAGAACCTGTAATAAGAAAGAAACACTGCAAAGTTTAGTAGTGTGTTCTTTGTAATCCTCTTTGACATAGTGAAGGTTGGGAGTGAGAGTACTCCCCCGAGACGTACCGGTTAGAGGCCGGGAACTCGGTGATCAATCTCGCTTGTCGTTTTCTTTAGCAAGTTTCCGCAAGTTAAATACTCTACAAGTGGTATCAGAGCTTACCATGCGAGGTACGCTGTTGCTGAAGAGGTTCAAAGAAGGTTTAGCAGAAGTCAAGTCTCAATGAGTAAAGATCGGGTTGAGGTGGATAGGTTTGATGGAACTGGTGACTTTTCTTTATGGAAAGTAAGGATGATGGCTCACTTTGGGGTGCTGGGGCTGAAGAGCATCTTGAACGATGATCAACTGTTGAAGGATCCACCTGCTACTGCAGAGGTAGTAGTTGCAGCAGACAGAGACCAGCAGACAGGGACGGCATAAGTGGTGGTGCTGCCTCCAATGGTTGATCCTGTAAAGTTTGAAAAACCAGAGAAGGCAAAAGACATAATATTGATAAACGTGGGAAATCAAGTACTACGAAAGATCACACACTGTGAAACAGCAGCAGCCATGTGGTCTACATTAAACATGTTATACATGGAGACATCTTTACCAAACAAGATCTATCTACAACTCAAGTTCTATACCTTCAAGATGACAGATTTGAAGAGTATAGATGAAAATGTAGATGTGTTTCTCAAGCTGGTGGCAGATCTAAACAATCTAAGAGTGGAGATTACAGAGGAAGTTCAAGCTATATTGTTGCTGAGCTCATTACCTGACAAGTATGACCAATTAAGGGAAACGCTCAAGTATGGAAGAGATACCTTGAAGCTGAATGAGGTCGTAGGGGCTGCCAAGTCCAAGGAAAGAGAGCTGACAAAACGTGGGAAGCTCTCCAAATCACACAGTGAAGGGCTGTATGTGCAGACAAGGGGCATGTCAGTTATGAGATCAGACAAAGAGTATAGTAAACCATGGAAAGGACGATCAAAAAGCCAAGTCAGATCAAGAAGCAAAGTCATATCAAAGTCAAGGCCGAAATACAACAAGTATAGCAAAGGTTGTTTTATTTGTGGTAAAGAAGGGCATTGGAAAAGATAGTGCCCTGAAAAGTTCTCAAACAAGCCATCAAGTTCAGCAAATGTAGCGACAGAACCAGGGCAGCCAATGGTACTAACAGTAAGCACTCAAGACACAAAAGAAGAGTGGGTAATGGATTCTGGCTGTAGCTTTCATATTACACCATACAGAGAATCATTATTTGACTTACAAGAGTTCGATGGTGGCAAGGTTCTAATGGGTAACATGACTCACAGCGAGATAAAGGGGATTGGTAAGATCAAGATCTTAAATCCAGATGATTCTGTGGTCATTCTAACAAATGTCAGATACATACCTACAATGGGTAGGAACCTCATTTCCTATGGACAGCTAGAGAATAGTGGCTGCAAGTACGTAGGAAATGATTTTATTGTCAATTTCTACAAGGATAGACAGAGGGTTATTTCTGGCAGATATCAAGATGGGCTGTATTACCTACAAGGGAAGGTAGTGAAAGGAGAAGTTGCTGTGGCCAAACCTAAAGTTGATATGACAGTTATTTGGCACTCTAGGCTGGGACATATGAGTTTGAAGAACATGAATGTTCTGGTTAAAGAAGGATACGTGCCAGTGAAGGAGGTAGACAAGCTGGAGTTCTGTGAGAGCTATGTTCTTGGAAAATCTCACAAGCAGAGTTTTCCAACAAGCCAGCACACCACCAAAGGTATACTGGATTATATACATTCAGACTTATGGGGATCTCCTTCAACCCTAGAAAGTCTTGGTGGATGTCGATATTTCTTAAGTTTCATTGATGATTTCTCAAAGAAGGTATGAGTTTATTTTCTGAAGACTAAGGATGAAGCAGTTCACAAGTTCAGGGAATGGAAACAGGCTGTTGAAAATCAGACAAGGAAGAGGATTAAGTATCTAAGAACAGATAATGGTCTTGAATTCTGTAATGCACAATTTGATAGCTTGTGCAAGGATGCAGGAATTTAGAGACACAGAACGTGCACCTATACACCACAACAGAACAGTGTATCGGAGAGGATAAACAGAACCATTATGGACAAGGTCAGAAGTATGCTTGCTGAAACAGGCTTGGGTCAGGAGTTTTGGGCTGAAGCTACTTCTACAGCAGTGTATTTAATCAACATAACACCAAATTCATCTATTGGGTTCAAGTTACCTGAAGGAATCTAGACTGGTTCAAAACCAGATTTGAGTCATCTAAGAAGGTTTGGATGTTCAGCGTTTGTTCATGTCACTCAGGACAAAACAAGTCCAAGAGCAGTTAAAGGTGTGCTCTTGGGATATCCGTTTGGTATCAAGGGATACAGGGTCTGGTTACCGGAGCAAGGAAAATGCACTACAAGCAGAAATGTGGTGTTTAATGAAAACGAATTGCACAAGAACATAGTGGGTAATGCAGATGGAAGTGTAGAAGAAGCTGATAAAGATGCAACATGGCTGAAAAAGAAGGCTGGAAAAAGGGTATCTTTCAGGCGTGGTCTTATCAGGGGTCCTTCTACTGGTTATTCTGATGAGGAAGATACATCTTCTCAAGGTGGAGACAGTTCAGGTTCAGAAAGTTTAGACAGTCCAAAAAGTTCAGATTCAGAGAGTTTAGGGATTTCAGAAAATTCAGAAAGCTTAGAAGAATCAGAAGCTGATGAAGGAGTTGCTGGATCAGAAAATCAACAGTCTCTAGACAATTATGTTTTGGCCAGAGACAGAGAAAGGATGACTAACATTCGACCCCCATCTAGATTTGAAGATGCAGAGTTTGTAGCCTATGCATTGGCAACAGCTGAAGACTTAGAAACTGATGAACCTAAGTCTTATGAAGAGGCCATGAGAAGTTCTAAGAGGAAATTCTGGGAAAATGCAACTAAGGAAGAGATGGATTCTCATAAGAAAAGTCACACTTGGGATCTAATTGAGAAACCAGAAGGAGAGAAGCTGGTAGGCTGCAAGTGGATTTTTAAGTTGAAATAAGGCATTCCCGGAGTTGAAGAATAGAGGTACAAGGCAAGGCTGGTTGCTAAGGGTTTTTTGCAGCAAGAAGGGATAGACTACAATGAGGTGTTTTCTCCATTGGTTAAGCATGTATCAATCAGATTGATGTTGTCACTTGTGGTTAATATGGATTATGAGTTAGAGCAAATGGATGTTAAAACGGCTTTTCTACATGGGAATCTAGAAGAGAGGATCTTAATGAGTCAACCTGAGGGACTCATACAGAAGGGAAATGAGAACAAAGTCTGTTTGTTGAGGAAGTCACTATATGGCTTAAAACAGTCTCCTAGGCTCTAGAATCAAAGGTTTGACAATTTCATGAAGGACCAGAAGTTTGAGAGGAGTAGTCATGATTCATGTGTCTACATGAGAAACGTTCAAACTGATCAAGATGTGTATTTGTTGCTCTACGTGGATGACATGCTAATAGCTTCAGGGAATAAGTCAGTTATTCAGAAGCTCAAGGATAAGCTGAACAGTGAGTTTGAAATGAAGGATATGGGAAAGGCTTCAAGAATTCTGGGTATGAATATTATCAGAGATAGAGAAAAAGGAGAGTTGATTTTGTCCTAGGGAAGTTATCTGGAAAAGGTTTTGAAAACATTTGGAATGTTTGAAGCAAGGCCAGTGGTGACACCAACTGCTTCTCACTTCAAACTCGGCAGTTTATCAGAGGAAGACAGGAAGTCATAAGCTGTACATATGGAGAGAGTTCCATATGCAAGTGCTGTGGGAAGTTTAATGTATGCAATGGCTGGTTCAAGGCCAGATTTAGCATTTGCAGTGGGTTTTATCAGCAGGTTTATGTCAAATCCAGGAAGAGATCATTGGTCAGCAGTGAAATGGGTGTTAAGGTACTTAAAGGGTTCATGCAATCAGAACTTGACTTTTAAGAGGGATTCTAAATTCTGCATTGAAAGGTTTTCAGATTCAGATTATGCAACAGATTTAGATAGAAGAAGGTCAGTTACTGGTGTTGTGTTTAAAGTTGGTGGAAATACAATTTCGTGGAAGTCAAGTTTACAGTCTGTTGTAGCTCTTTCAACCACTGAAGCAGAGTACATGGCTCTTACTGAAGCAGTGAAAGAAGCCATTTGATTAAAGGGTTTGTGTGCAGAATTGGGTTTCAAGCAAGACAAGGTTGTGGTTCACTGTGATTCACAAAGTGCTCTAGCCCTAGCAAAGAATCCAGTTCATCATGAAAGAACAAAGCATATCGACACTAAATTTCATTTCATCAGAGATATAGTGTCACAAGGAGATGTTGTTCTACACAAAATTCATACAACAGTAAACCCAGCAGATTTCCTAACTAAGACGGCACCTGGTCAGAAGTTCCAGCTTTGCTGTGAGCTTCTCAACATCCACTAAAGTGGAGCAGCGGCTCCAGGTAACTCCATGGACCTCGCAGAACAGGAAAAACAAGCTGAGTTAGTTGTCTGTGAGGTGTGTTGCTCAAGCGTCAGAGTTGAGTAAAGTTCTAAATCGGAAATGGAGTTACCTGTGGAGAGTCTGGAACTGTGCAGGCAGAGTCACATGTTCCAGGTGGAGTATCTGACAAAAGGGATTCAAAAAGAAGACATGTTATGTCACGGTGGTTTCTTGAATCAGAGTGAATCGTGATGTTGCTACAAGTCAAGAGCATGAGGTTCAAGGTATAGAAGGGTACCTGAAGAAGATTCACGGTGGTTAAGTGTTGGCGTCTGATCGAGATCGGATTCCGGTGAGAACGTCGGTCAACGCTGGAGTCAACGCCGGTCAACGCTGGTCAAGGTCACAAAGTCAACAGGAATGGGTGACTGGATGTTAGGGCTTCTGTTGGGCTCCTGAAGTGAAAGGAGATGGGCTTCGACATGTTAGCTGGCCCAAAACCAGTTCTGTTTTTTTTTGTGGGGGTCGTGGGCCTCACATCTGTTCTGGCCTAAGAAGAAAATTCTGTCAGGCCTAATATGCAAATCGTGGCCCACTCTAACCCTAAGCCCACATCGTGTAAGAAGAAGGTGAAGAACTTACCTGAAGTTGGCGGCGGTTGATCGGAGGTGGTGGAGCGACGCCGGCGACGGACTGAGAGGAAGTCGGCAAGTCGGCGACAAGACTGTGAGTCGCCTGAGCCCGAGATGGAGATCGAAGAAGAAGAATCGCGAAATCAGAGAAGTTAGGGTTTCAAAAATCGGTTTCTGAAATCTGGAATCAGAAAAGGGAAATTTCAGAAAATTAAACATACCTGGGTTTCGCTGGTGCTGGTAGTTCGCCATCGCAGGTGGAGCTCACCGGAGGAGTGAGTAACGGGTCGCGATGAATTCTGCGACGTATCAAATCGAGAGGCGGATCTGGTCGGTTTTTTCGATGACGGTTGTAGAGGGTCACAGAGGCTAGGGTTTCGTGGTCTAGATCGAGACAGGCTGAGTTCGTCGAAGGCTGCCGAGCAGGAAGAGGCTCGTTTGCGTCGTTCTGAAAGATGAAAGTCGTCAGTGGAGTTTTGGCGAGGACTCGCCGGGAATTGCAGAGGGGTCTGCCGGAGAAGTAGAGGTTCGATCTATTGGAGATGGCTAAGGATCGGTGGCAGAGATTTGTTTCTCCTTCGATCCGAAATTTCGACGACTCGGTGAACGGAAGGTGTTGAGCTTTGAAGAAGAGAGAGCTCTAGAATGGAGATGTGGCTCGCCGGAGGAGGTTGTAAGTCGGCGGAGTAAACCAGCGGGTGGAGGCTCGGACTCGGCGGTGACTACCAGTCTCACGCGCAGAGGAAGAGGCGATGAGAGGCTAAGGATTAGGTTACGACTTCTCAGATTGTGACCTTGTCAAAAGGTGGAGTTTGTTGTTGGGCTACGTTTTGTTTTTGGTTTGACAAGTCAACATGATGGTGGGCTTCATGGGCCAGACGAAATTGATAGGGAAATCAATTGGCCCAACCAGAGACAATTTGTTATGTTACAGAAGGTGTTGTGCGTGCGTGCATAAGACACTAAGCAGAGAAAAAAAAAAAAAAAGACAAGGAAGTATGGGTGATTTAATAAAGACTACAAGTTTTGAAAGTAGAGAAAAACATAGATATCAGTAATGTTTTTCTTTTGGTTCTTAGGACGAGTAGTTCTTTTGCTCATACTTTTTCTTTGGAGCTAGAACCTGTAACAAGAAAGAAACACTGCAAAGTTTAGTAGTGTGTTCTTTGTAATCCTCTTTGACATGGTGAAGGTTGTGAGTGAGGGTACTCCCCCGAGACGTACCGGTTAGAGGCCGGGAACTCGGTGATCAATCTCGCGTGTCGTTTTCTTTAGCAAGTTTCCGCAAGTTAAATACTCTACAATTAGTATTGTTTTTTTGTCCTATATTTACAATTATCCCAAAAAAAACTTAGAGCCCAAGTGTGCCGATTAAAAAGAAAATCGACGGTGGATTCAGAGAATATTTCTTAGAATTGTTGACAAATATTTAGAATTCACAACGGGATCAACAAAATCATATGGATGAGTGATCATATGAATTCGGGTGATATTGATTTGGTTAAAAGCAAATTATATATCGAAAAAATACCAAACTAACTTAAATTAAAGTTTTTCATTCTATATAATGGAAATAATAATAAAAAATATTACTAATCAACTCACTAAATTGTGAGATTATAAAATATATTTTAAAAATAAAAACCCGCGTGTATACTAGGGTATTCATCTAGTTCTTTCCAATGTGTGTGTTTTATATGAAGGTAAATCACTCACACATATATGTATAGCCTGATTTTGTTATTTCCAATGAGTGTGTGTGTGATTTATATGAAGGTAAATCACTCACACATATATGTATAGCCTGATTTTTTTTTTTTTTGACAATGTATAACATGATTTACCTTCCGTATTTTATATACATTTGCTTCTTATTATGAACTGATTGTATTATCTTAGGTGTGTTTATATATATATAAATTTTCCATATTTTTTGTTGCATATATATTATATTATGTAATGTAATTTTCCATAACTAAAACTTTGACTTTAAATTTGTTCAACGGAATTATTATTTACTATGAATTAATAGTATTGTTTTGTGTGTAGAATTATTTGGGGGGGGGGGGGGGGGNGGGATGCTCAAAGAATTATTTTTCTCTCTTGATAATATAATTTTAGTCTTCTTCAATCGAAAATTTCTAACATTAACAAACACACACACACATATATATATGTATAACCTGATTTACCTTCCGTTTTTTATATATAATTTTTCCATATTTTGTATTTATGTAATGAATTTTCCATAACAAAAACTTTGACTATAAATTTGTTCAACGGGGTTATTATTTACTATGAATTGATCGTATTGTTTTGTGTGTCGATATAGCAAGAAATATTTGTATGGTGTGTTATGTCTGGTTATGAGCTCAGATGTATCTTTTGAGGTTTGATTTTGATGCTCTTTTGTAGTTTTGTAGTTTTTTTAATTTCTTTTGTAGTTTTTCTTGTGTTGATTAGATTGTAAATAAAAACTTTAACCATTGTAGCGGTTGCATGAGATAATGTAAAACTCTCATATTTGAATTTTTTTTTTTCATCATATAGTTGAGGATACATATTAATTTAACAATTAATTAGTATTCAAAGGATTGGATACATGGCGACCATGAAGTTCAACTGGTCTGGTAATGCAGCAACAAACAGGATAACCATCGGGATTTGGTATACAAATCGCTCCTTTATGGAAATTCAGATATTCACAATGGGCATTGCATGCCTTTTCGTTCATACATAGTCCTTGTGCTTCACATAATTCCCAAGATTTCCCTATTTAGCTCATAAAAGTTAGTAATATTTTTAATACAAAATAACAATTCAGTATATTAATATGTAAATTGCACACACAAACAAAACTTTTTGCGTCTAATGATTTTAATTGAACCAATTAAAAATTACTTGACTTTTTTTAGAGAATTGCCGATTGAAAAATAAGTTTTTTGGCTTTGAATACAATGAAACTCTAAACAAATAAACATATTACCTGAAATTATGGGCATAAAGATGAGCATAAAGACCATCAACAAAGATAATAGATGAGATAAAAAGTTCTTAGCTGCCATTAGAAGAGATTTCAAGAAATTGAAAAAGAAAAGAAAAAAATTCAGATTCTGGATTTGTGTATTCACAAAAGAGAACTATTACATCTATTTATATGACCAGAACATATCTGAACTCTTATCTACAAAATCTGAAATTAAGAAAATTACATGTTATTTTTGACCAAATATTAAGGAAACTATATACATTGATTGTTTCCAATCCCTTTGTACAGCCTCTATTTTTCTCTACAACATTAAAATTGAACCAATCAAGCTAAAACTCACAGCTGTAACCAAAACCTCTCAAATTTATAATTTTAATCATTAAATCACATAAATTATCTAATTCAAATTAATTTCACATTCACAAAAATCGAGTTTAATTATCTCGACCGTTTTATGAGTATACGGTTAACCAGAATCCGATTTAAAACTCGATTGGCAAAAAAAATCCGACCCGACAACTAAACAAAAAAACCCGACCCACTAAGTCAAAATCGTAAGTCAAAATCGAATTGGGGTTTTAGGGCTCGTCGATTGGTATTTGAAAACATGTAGCAAACTTGGTTCGACATCACCAGTTAATACAAATAGGGTGGGCACAATTCACGTCCCGTCCCATTCCCATCCCGAATTCCAGTCCCATGTGGGAATGTATTCTAAAATGGTACAAGCTATGAATTCTCGTTTGGGAACCGGAATTCCCGAAGTTCCATTCGGGAAAAATTATATATTAACTATATAATATTATATATAATTGAATATATGTTAGAAAATTGGAAATAATGGGATTTAGTTTCCTAATTCTTTTAGTATAGTAGTATGTTACCAAAACTACTAAAATTTTAGTTTTGTCTTACATAAACATGATTTTGAAACCTTTCCAAATTCCAAACCTCGACACCGTTGAGAATCTTGAACGTATTTTAATTTTATTATGGTTATGTGGTTTTGTGTTAAATTGATTATGTTGGTTTTTCTTTAACATTGAAATTTTTTAATCATTAAGTTGAACAAATATGTTTAGACTTTTACAAATTATGATTGTCAATTTGTCATGTTTTTAACTTTTTTGGGAATTCTTGTTCCGTTCCCGTCTTATCCCGTTCTGTCCCATAATTTAAATGGGATACAAATGGGACAACTATTTCAGTTCCCAAAGTCTTGTCATGCTCCCATTCCCGCAAAGTCCCGTCCCGAATTCCCATTTGCCCACCCCTAAATACAATACTCCTCAACACATCGTCAAAATCAAAATCAAGTTAGTATCTTTAAGCTTCTTATCTCCAAACACCCTTGCAACCGCTAGTTGTCCACAAACTCTTGGAACGTAATCCTATAAAAGATTTAGGGATCTTCTATCAATACTGTGTGAGCCAAAACTCACACAACTAATTTTGTAAAAGAATTTAAAGGGAACCGAGATTTCTAAGAACAAATCACAAGAACAAAGATCCAAAGATGGTTTTTATTATTGTTGTTTTAAGAAAAGTTCTCGATATAAGTGTTTAAGCGTATTGCTAGGGTTTTTTATATTCCCCTTGCGAATAAACTAGTCTACTGTTTATACAAGTCCTAATAGCCGCCTAGACGAGAATCTTCGAGGATAGATTTTGGAAGATTTACTTTTCTCTTCGCGCGGCCACCGACTCGAACGATTCTTCCTAGGGAAAATGGTGATTTGGGTCGTCTAATGGGCCTTTGGCTCTTCGCCTTATCCTGTTAAGCTCCTATCTCGGCCCACAAAAATCTTTGGTTCGGCCCATTCTGCTCCCCTTTCTCGTCTACTTGGCTCGGTTTTCTTCTAAACGCAACGTCTTGGCTCAGCTCGGTCCGAGGCTTACCCTTCTTTGGCTCGGCTCAGTTTTGTTGTCTCGAGACGTCAGTTCGGTTCGCCTGGATGCACTCTGGTTTGGCTCGGTTTGGCCGATCCATTCTCCTCTCCGGTTTGGCTTGGTTTGGCCGAGATGACCTTGGGTTTGGCTTGGTCTGAGGCAAACTCGGTTCTGCCGAGCCGTCTCCTCCTAGTTAGGCTCGGTTCGGCCGATCCGTCTTCTTCTGGTTTGGCTCGGTTTGGGACGGATTATCTCTCCTTCGTAATTGGGCTCAGCTAGGCCCATCCTCCCATACTTAGTCGTTTTCAGTGGTTAATCTCGTTGGGGTGAAATCTGACCCCAACAGTTAGCCCCCCAGCTCGTCAGTCTTGGTGAAGAGAATGACGAGGTGAAAGTTTATGGGGTCGAGATTAACTGCCGAGCTGCGCATTTCGTTTATGCTGCTGCGCCGAGCCGTTGTGATGTTGAATTGTTGAAGCGAGGTGGTACCGAGCTGACAAGACGAGATGATGCCGAGCCGACGATGCAAAGGCGTCGTTTACTGTCAAGTTGTCGAGGCGAGCTGAAGAGGTATGAGTGTTCCGCCGAACTAACGAGGCAAAACGGTGTTGGAATGCCGAGGTGCAATGTTTCTCGTTGTTGCCGAGCCGAGCAGTCCATTTTGATCCCGTCGCTGAGCTAAATTTATGCACTCATTGCTGCTGTTGAACCGATCCCGGTGTCTTGCCTTAGTTGCTGAGGCAAAAAGGTGCCGAGCCGTCTAGACGATGAGGTTATGTTCTTTCTGGTTAACGCAGAGACGCTTTGTGACGAGGCAGAACTTAGTTCGTGATACAGGATAATTCCCACTTCAATTACCCAAGTGTACTCATGTCATTGCAGCACTTGAGATATCAATCCAAAAGGGTTAAGATTAATGCACTAGAAATACATAAACGTTATAATCTAAGTGAATCAATAAGGTTTTGGTTTTTTGTCTAACAACCTAATTTAATGCAATAAGAAGACAAGTAAAATGAAATAACTAAGATGATCAAGAATGCTAAAAACGAATCCCGGGATGAAATGTACGATTTCGACTATCTAGAGCTTCACGATGGTGTCAATGCTACAATGATTCATGGGATGCAACTTGT
>PKMM01004481.1:139065-162516 GCA_002933915.1 Eutrema heterophyllum | reverse complement strand
TTTTTTTGTTGAGTTCGCTGGGCTCGCAGCGACTGGCTCCAGTCGCTATGGCTGGTCGCTGCGAGCTTCTTCGCTGCCCAGAAATCCACAGCGACCGCGTTTGGTCGCTACGTGGTCGCTATGGTTTTGCTGGGAATCTCCTCCATGGTTCTGTAGCGACCGCTTCTGGTCGCTGTGACAGGTCGCTGTGAGTGGGGAGTTCGCAGCGACTGCTTCTGATCGCTGCGTGGTCGCTGTGATATCCCTGGGTTTCGACGGATGGATTTCACAGCGACCCCTCCTGGTCGCTATGCGCAGTCGCTACGGAACCCCACTTCAAGGTAATGGCAGCGAGTCCTCCTGGTCGCTATGGCTGGTCGTTGTGAACTCCAAACTCGCCTTTTGACTCCAAATGCACCTGAAAAGACTCCAAAAACCACCAAGACTCTCTAGGACCTACCTAAGACTCACTAACCTCTACTTACTATGCAAGACTCCCTAAAAATACAATGAATGCATGAAATGAGACATAAAACCGAGACGAAATGCATGCTAAAAAGAGTGAAAATGCATGAATATCAGTTCGTTAGCACCGAGCTGTTTTGGTGTCGAAGCGATGTCGTACTTGGACGACACCGAGATGTTAGAAACCGAGGTGAAGCTTTTGTTTGCCGACGCCGAGCCTTTTTCTTCGCCGTGGTGAGATTTTAAAATTTGAAATTTCTCAAGACGATGGTGAATTGTTTCTTTGCCTCGGGGCAATTTGATTAGTAGATTTGGCTCGGGCACCTCGGGAATTGCTTCGGGAATCGCAAGGGTTTTTCAACGGTTACCAAGGTCACATGCACCCACGCGCCTCACCTTTGTTGCCTATATATTCCGAGGACTTCCTCACTTCTCATCACAACTCATTTCTCCAATTTGTTTGAAAATGTAGCTCTCTTCTCTCTCTCTTTTTCTCTCGTTTTTTATTTAAGATTCGGCTAGGGTTTTGTGTTTTCCCGTCATCTGCTGTCGCGTATCTTAAATTATACGATCTCCCTTCAAACCAAATGCGGCGAGTCCTTTGAATTTTCTGATCCATCTTCAAACTAGACGCGGCGAGCCTGAAGTTTCTGATTTTTGTTCAACTTTTCTGAGGTAATCTTGAAGTCGTTGACCCGTTTTCAATGATCTTCGATGATATCTCGAATTCGTCGATCTTTCTTTGTCTGTGGCGAGGCGATATGTCAAATTCTGACGAGACGAGCTATCAGAGCGGTTCGGGTGAATCTTTTATGCAGGCTGGTTATGAAATCTCCCAGCCTTCGGGAGGCGAAGAGGCGAACTGTTCGGTTGGCTCCATAGCTCCGAGCCCCTGCCAAGATTCCTCTCCCTCCTTGGTAGCCGAGGCGTTGGATGCCGAAGCTGACTTTGACGAGGTGAAAGCCAAGGAAGAGGATTACTACTTCGATCCCGCCGAGGCGAAGAGGGAGTTGGACCTTATGATGGGGAGCCGAGAGGCTGGTCCCTCGAGGCGACAAGCTGTGAAGAATCCTAAGAAGAAACGATCTGATTTTCTGGGTCTACCCTGTCTTCTGAATAATCTTTAGGAATACTGAGGCAACGCTTCGAGATCTCCGAAGAAGTCAAGTTCATTGTTCTCGAGCTGTCTGACCGAGTTGATAATCCTCCTCTGAACCATTTTACTATTTTCGAAGGGTTCTTCTATTTATGTTTTTTTGGTTCCCAATTCACGAACCAATTCTCTGGTATCTCTGGAAGCACGGTCTTGCCTTGGCTCAAATTCTACCTCGTGTCACCTTGTGGGAATCTTGGTTCGAAGTTATGAATGCGGTGTCGAAGTTGAAGTCGACCATCTCCGGAATCGTTTGGAGATATCTCCAACAAGAAAAGTCAAAACGGCGTTTTAGTTTCGTTTACGAAATCTGATGTGGTACTTCAAAGTTAAAAACTCACAAACTAAATGAAATTGAGATGATTTTTGTTAAATCTATATAAAACTGATTGTTTCCTACGATTTCATATCCTTTTATTCCACGAGAGGCCAGCGTTGAGGCCGAATCGATATCTAAAATAGCTCTTTTGGCTCTTAAAAATGATGTAGACACTTAAGCGTTTAATGGAAATTCTTGACCAAAGAAATAAAAATAAAACCGACACGTCAGCACTCCATAGCTTGACACGTGTCATGTGGCACTTAAATATGACTATTTGTGTTTATGTAACTTTGTCTATTTCTATCCTTTTTGTCTTCGGGGTTTCAAGTTTAAGAATCTTTACAATTGCCTCTACAAATATATGAAATCCTTCATTTTTGTTTACCTTCTCTCTGTATTATTCAACCTCAGTTTCGCAAAACCTAATTACTAGCATCGAAAGTGGAGTTGATGATAACCCGTGTTGAAGCGCAAAAAACTGTGCATATCCTTGAATCGACGTTGGATTCTAACACGAACCACCACCGGTTTAAAAATGCTGAGGCATGTTCATGTTAAGTTGTTCTTCTTTGCCTTTAGCCTTACTGATGATTTATATAGTTCTCAATCTGATTCATCTACTTGTGATTGCGGCAGTATCAAATTATGACTATAGAATCAAATATGAATAATCATGTAGCAAAAAAAAACTCATTACCAGGATTTGATTGAATCCTCTAGAATTTGTGGCTAAGGATTTCGAGAAATGTCTTTGAAGATTTTTGTGTTTTTTTTCTTATGTTTTGTTTCAGTTATTCTGTTGTGTTACTTCTTTGTGTTTGATGTGGTAATTTTCCAAATCGAGACAATAATATATTTTTCATCGTATATGTATGCGTTTGGTGATCCAAGCTCCTCACGTTGTCCTCTTTTGTTGAGAACACTCTTCTTCCTGTTCTAAGGGTCTATACTGATTAATGCCATATTATTATTTCCATTACGGTCTTTTGATTGTAACAACATTTTGAACTACTGAGCTGCAGCTGAACACCCTTTACAAGGATCTCCAGATTTCATTGAGAACCTTATCGTGTACATGAGCTTAAGGCTTGCAGTTATATATTATTGTAATTTTGAGGTGATACTATATAGAAAAAGGAATTTGCTTTCTTATATATGTTGAATTGCATCTAAATCTATTGTATTATCTTTTCTAAACTGCAGTGGGTATGTCATCTAGACGATATGGAACTATGAATTACATTGATGATTCTTTACGAAAAAAGGTTCGATAACTTTAAGGAACCCAATAAGTTTCTTTGGCTGGAGTTGTATATAACTTTCTCGAACAAAAAGAAGGAATGGGTGAAAATTTCTTAACAGATATCAAAACCAAATTTAAAAGAAATGTTTGTCAGTCCCTTTTAACCAGACATTTTTGGATTTATTGTTCTTGTACTTGTGATTTCTTAATTTTTCTGGTGTTGTTTATGCAGCTAGAAAGTTCAGATGCATAGTTTTCACGTATTTGCAAAGAGAGAACTGAAAGGGAGAATGATTTCAAAGAAGGTTTAGAAAGCCTACAACATTGAAACCAACGGTAATATAGAAAAACGATTGTTCAGTAGCTTTTAGGCTACGGTGTTTGAACTTTGGTCTACATGAATACTTCGAGACGATCAAAAACAGTGTTGCATGAGCAAAATTCTGCGTTCAAGTTTGGTGGTGACCTAAGTGGTCTCGTAATTGGGAAAAAAATTTGTTAGTGAGTCTAGATATACAGTTTGATCATGTTTTTTTGTTAACAAATCTTTATAGTATATAATTTGGCCCCATTCATACATGAATTAAATCAGTTTTGTAATTTTCTTTGTCTCATGTGCATGTATTGCATTAAATTATGTATTGATAAAAGTTTAGTTTTAGTTTTCCTTTCGTTAAAATAATAAAAACTGACTTGATACAAATGAACCAAATAATACTGTCAATACTATTTGTCAAAGGATGCAGAAATTATGACACTCATATACAAAAGAACACATGAAGAAAAAAAAACCAATAGATCCAGAACTTTTGAAAAAGTACACATAATAACAAAAATATTCATATATAATTAAATATCTTATTTCCATTCAAGTTATTGTAATTTGGTCTTAAACAATACACATTACAAACACTCACAAATTAAAAAAAAAAAAAAGAAGTAGAAAATGTTAAGAGCCACAAGACATAAAATCAAATACATAAACCTGCGCGTAACGCGGACATTAGCCTAGTTAGTTTAATACTGTCTTCCAAATAAATTACTCAATTTCAAAACTAATGCCATTTCTCAAAGTGTGTGACTAGAAACTTCAGAACATTCTTTGAATTATTCTTATTAATTACTCCTAATCTGAAATCTATATATTATACTATTAAAAGGGAAACACACTTTGTGTCCAAACATGAAAAAATCCAGATAAGACTATAATTTATCTGGATAATTATACATGTTACCAAACAAGTCTTTTTAAAAAAAAAATCTACATGATATCTTTATCTTTATGGTTAGATATGAATATTCTAATTAATTATAATATTTATAAATAACATTTAATCTCTATTTAAATGATTAAATTATTTATAATATAATAACATTAATCCATGAGATTGTAGAGATTAAAATAAAAAGTTTATGTTTGTATGTGGTTGCTTTTTGGTACCTAAGAGAAGAAATTTTAATCAGAACTTGAAAATTTAAGTGACGCCCAAATTTAAAAATTTATGTTTGGTTTAATATGGTTATTTAATTGAACCAGAATTAGACCAAATTATATAAATCTTATTATTAAAAACATGTTGATAAAATTTCAAATATTCAAAATTAGTAAATATTTATATTATATTGTAATATGATGGGACGAGTTAGGGTTATGTTTTTACAATTGCGGTCTTGTCCGAGTTGGTTCATCAAAATATGCAAGATAGCATGCTGATTCGAGGCATATTAAAAAACGGGTTAGCCAATTTTAACACTAATAAATATATAATTTGTGAAATTTGATATTAATAAAACAATTGGTGGTGTAGTAATCTAAATTCACATAATAACAAAGTTTACAATTAAGATTACATCGAAATATATTTAACTAACTCATACACATTTTTTTTTTCTAACTCATACACATATTCTACTAATATCCACCATATGATAACATCATATAACTTTGATAACCATTTTTTTTTTGGTTAGATAACAAACTTTGATGTCATTTAAAGTTACAAAAATCACATAATCATGAAATTTTTTATTAAAATTAGTCAAACCATTTTCGTTAGTGTTTGCTCAATATAAATTTTACAAAATAATGCATAAAAATTAGTGCCCCACACACAACGCGGATTAGAATCTAGATTTCGCGTAGTATAAGTTAGAAATATGGTATAAACAACAAAACACATATTGCACAACAAATCAACAAAATATTATCTTTTCACTAAAAACCTAAAAATTAGAAATTCAACATTTTTGAATCAATAACACTTAAATTAGATATTATTTCTCCTTTCATCTTTTGTATATTAAAATTTTTAGTTTACAACAAACTTTATTCTGCGCATGCCAGATTAGAATCTAGTCAACGATTATAAACGATACAACAAGAAACGAATTATGAAAGACACATTCGAGACAGACTTATTCCATGCAAAGATGGAGACACAGAGTCGAAATATGATCTCTTCCCTTAATTCAATAAATCGCCCATAGTGAGACGGAACTGTACGACTTTTGAATCCCATGATATAACCGTGGCGAGACCGTTTCACAACCACTTCAAAGCGGAATCTACGAACTATATACTATGATATATTCTCGACGTAACAACTTATGATTTAAGACAGAAAAGACGAGGGAGGAGAGATTGTTCTTCGGTATCATTGTATGAAGGAGATGAAGGCCGTATATATAGGCGAGGAGTGGTAGCAGCCGTGACGCATGCCATGACGCAACGCACACTGGTGGGGCCGCAAAGTGGCGCGCAAAACACGAATTGGTGGGGGCAACGGCGGTGCCGCAAAGAGAGATGATGGTGACATAAGCGAAGACTTTCCGGATCAGTTGTAAACGATCTACGGGAAAATTTCTTAGCCACACGGGATTAAATGCTCAACTTCGAGACAAAAACGTTAGACGGAATTTGTCCCAAAAAGAATATCTTATGGGCCGAAGGCCCAATCCCAAGAACCCACGAGCCCGGCTAGGCTAGGCGGCGGCGGCGCGCGTGGGGCTCTCCATCCTCTCTCTAACACACCATGGGTCTTAGCCTTTTGAACAAAGACTATGACTCCTCCTTATTTATACAAGTGTGTTTTTCCCATTGTTTCCAATGTGGGACAAAATGCACACTCACTTCGTTAAATTAGCCATCATTTTGATGGGCTATTTTTTTTCACTTCCACTATTTTAATAAGCCCACTTTGACTTCATTAAAATTGTCCCAACAATCCCCCACATGAATAGAAATGACTCTAAACATACGAAGACTCGACAGACTTGGCGGACTATTCTGACTAGATAGACTCTACTGACTAGACAAACTCTACTAGAAAGAAAAACAATCGAGAGTATAAACAAAAATTCACTGTACTTAAGATGGTTGCGTTTTTCAGCATTGAACCATTCATTGATATAACTGTCGGGTTTACTCGGCCAGGAGGTGAACATGATGTCTTGAACCCCCCAGATTTTGATGTAAACCGAGACAACAGCTATAACACAGCTTCATTTCTCGTAGAACTTAGTTATATATTGTGTTCATTTTGGCCTTGAACTTGTCTGGTTAATCATGAGTGAACTTGGAAAATATAGCCTCAATATCATTTTCCTAGAAACGGCCCTATTTCACACTCATAAGGTGATTTGCCAGTAGCTTGTATTTTTAAGGGGTATTCTGTAATACTCCACATATCTTACAAAGCTTGAATTCAAATCATTAAAAGCTTACACTTATCCTCAAAACATACATGAAGTATTATACATCATCGTAGGAGTTGGGTAGAGACAAAAGTCTCACAGTACTTTATTTAGATTCCGCTTGATTTAGTTTTCCCTTTGAACCTACATCTTGGGATCTCTAGTCACGTAAGTAGGGTATCCACCAAACTTCATCTTTAATTCATAGGATTTAAACCCATTCATGTTGATGATTTTACAACTTGATCTCGTGACAAACCTTTAGTAAACGGATCTGTTGGTTGTCGGTTGATTTGATGTAATCTATTGTGATTACACCACTTGAGATCAAATGTCTAATGCTTTTATTACGTCTTCTTATATGACGAGATTTACCATTATAGAGATTACTCAGTGCCCGAGCTATAGCCGATTAACTATCGTAGTGTACACGTAATGCTGGCACTGGTTTCTCCCACATTGGGATATATTCCAAAAATATTCAAAGCTATTTTGCTTCCTCTGCGGCTGTCTAGCGCTATAAACTCAGATTTCATGGTTAATCTGGCTAACAGAGTTTGTTTGGAAGATTTCCAAGACACTGCTCCACCACCAAGCGTAAAGACATATCCACTTGTGGATTTTGAGTTTTTGGAGTCGGAAATCCAGTTTGCGTCACTGTATCCTTCCAAAACTGCCGGTTCTTTATCATAGTGTAGCCCATAACTTTTAGTATGACGTACATAGTCCAATACTCTTGTTATGGCTTTCCAGTGTGTATGTCCTGGATTACTAGTGTAGCAACTCAGTACATTGACTGTGTTCGCTAAATTGGGTCTTGTACAATTGGTTAAGTACATTAGACTGCCGATCACTCGTGCATACTCCATTTGTGACATCGCTTCACCAATATTTTTCGTTAGGTGAAGTTGATAGTCAACAGGAATTTTTGCTGTCCTATTTGAGTAGTCTTTGAACCGCTCAAGTATCTTTTCAGCATAATGAGTTTGATATAGAATGATTCCTTCAGAATTTCTAGTGATATTAATCCCTAAAATGACATTAGTAAGTCCCATATCTTTCATATCAAACTTACTGTTTAGCATGTTTTTCGTTCGATTGATCATGTCTTTATTGCTGCCAATAATGAGCATGTCATCAACGTACAAACAGAGCAAAATATATATGTGAGAAGTAATTTTGATGTATATGCATTTATCACATTCATTTATACTGAAACCATTTGACATCATTACGTTGTCAACTTTTTCATGCCATTGTTTTGGAGCTTACTTGAGTCCATACAATGACTTTAAGTGTCAACAAACTTTGTGTACTTGTCCGGGGACAACAAACCCTTCAAGTTGTTTCATATAAATCTCCTCCTCTAAATCACCATTTAGAAAGACAGTTTTTACATCCATTTGATGGATTTCTAGGTCTCTTAATGCTGCTAAACTAATCAGCATTCGAATTGAAGTTATTCTTGTACCACAAGTCTAGCCTTGTACTTATCGATTGAGCCATCGGTTTTCAACTTTGTTTTGAAAATCTATTTACACCTTAAGGATTTAAACCCTTGTGGTAGATCAGTCATCTCATATGTATGATTTTGTCTAATTAAGTCCATCTCACTATTAACGGCTTCTTTCCAAGAAGGTGCGTCTGGTGTAGATATGGCTTCAGTGAAATTTCGCGGTTCATTCTCTAAAAGAAAGACCATTAAGAAATCTTCATCATAAGATTTTTTCTTACGAGCTCTTTTGCTACGTCTTGGTTCATCTTCAACCTCTTCTGCATCATCTAAAAATGTGCCAGAAGTGCTAGCCTCATTTACATAGGTAATTGCATCTTTTTCTTCACGAGTTCGTTTTAGATTTTTATCTTTACACGGAAACACATGCTCAAAGAAAGAGGCATTCCTTGATTCCATGGTTGTATTAACATGGATATCCGGTACGTCTGATTTATGAACCAGAAACCGATAAGCAGTACTGTTGTGTGCATATCAGATGAAAATACAATCCACCGTTTTAGGTCCAATTGTGACCTTTTTAGGAAGTGGCACTGCTACTTTTGCCAGACACCCCCACACTTTCAAGTATTTGTACGAATGTACAATACCTTTCCAAAGTTCATATGGTGTTTTACCAGTGACTTTGAGCGGTATTTTGTTGAGGATATAATTTGTGGTAAGCAACGCTTCCCCCCACATGTTCTGGGGTAACTCAGATTCCTGCAACATCGCATTCATCATCTCTTTCAGAGTTTGGTTTTTTCGTTCCGCAACTCCATTAGATTCAGGTGAATAGGGAGCGGTTGTTTGATGGATAATTCCATGTTCTTTATATTCGCCTCCTCTATCACTTCGAACTATTTTTATAGTTCTATCGAGTTGGTTTTCAACCTCGATTTTATATTTCTTGAATTTTTCCAAGGCTTCATCTTTGCTTCTTAGCAAATAGACATAACAATATTTTGTACTATCATCTAAGAAAGTCACAAAATATATTTTACCGCCTCAAGTTTGAACAAATTTTAAATCACACAAATCTGAGTGAATTAAACCGAGAGGTTCGGTTGTTCTTTCTACACAAGGGGATGGTGTTTTTGTGAGTTTGGCATGTACGCATACTTCACATTTTTCTTTGCTTGTTTTGTATTCCGGGATTTGGTTTAATTTCATTAGTCTTTCTATAGACTTAGAATTAACATGTCATAACCGTTCATGCCAAATGTTAAACGACTCAAGAAAATAAGCAACTGGATCTTTCTCATTAATTGAAACTTTTGCAACATATTCAACAACATTAGAAACAGAAGCTGCATCATTAGAAGTCGATGCTTCATTATTACGAAGAACTGTCATAACACACATCTTGATCAGTCCATTCTTCACGCACCCTTTGCCTTGGTACACCCCATACTTCTTCAGAACTAACTTGTCTGAGTCGAAGTACACATCAAATCCGGCCTTGCTCATCAGAGTGCCATAGATGACGTTTTTCTCATGTCAAAGATGCACATTCCTTCCGCCGCAAAGATGTTGCAAAGATCTCAAAGATGCACATTCCTTCCGCCGCAATCTCGTGGAAAAGGAGTTGAAGAGCTTCAACTTGCTCCATCATTGGTTTGGAGTCCACCATGCGGAATTCAAGAAACTTCGCAGTTGCGAATTTCTGACATCCAGCATCAAGAGCTTTGTACTTCTTTTCCAAAGGGAGCAACAAGTCTTTGGAGGTTTTGGACTGACTGTACACCAAGTACAATGGGTCGATTAGGCGACCAATGATCCAGCCCTTGCATAAGAAATTCCCTTGGGTCCATACATCAACGCTTGCTACGGTGAAAACGTCATTGTTCACAGGTTGAAGGATTGGTTTATCCTCTTTGAGAAACTTGTCCAACTTCAGTGTGGTCAGAAAGAAATACATCTTGTGTTGCCACGTTTTGAAGCCTTGGCCGTCAAATTTCTCCGGCATCGGTCATGTAGTGACCATGTTTGAATGGACCACACAGTTGGCGTTGCCAAATGATCCTTCATTAGTCGCATCAGCAGCTAATGCGGCATCTAGAGTCGGAGGTCCATCAATGTTAAGGCCAAGAAGACCGTCAATGACGTTGTCGTTTTTGTCAGCCATAATTGCAAGTCTGTTCAACACAAGAACAAAACGAGAATTATAATAATTTCAAGTAAATGAAATTAATCAAACGATTGAATATGCCAATCAAGCGTTTCAATTTTAAAACGTTTCGTGGAATCGCTAATGAGCGTTCGCAAAAAAACCGTTTCTTTTGAAAACGTTTCGCGGAATCGCTTAAAAAGCGTTCGCAAAAACCGTTTTAGTATCGTTTTGAGAACGATTCGCGGAGACGCTAAATAGCGGATCGCAAATCCGTTATCGTCTATTAGAAAAGTGAGTAACACAATTCTGGGATTCTTTACTAAAAGCCCAATTTGAAATCGTTTTAACAAACTAACAAATTCTCAATTCGATTTTAGCGATAGGTTAGAAGCGGATTTATTGAATTAAGATTGTAATACCGTAAATACCGGATTGAAAACTTGTGAATAATACAACGATTATAAACGATACAACAAGAAACAAATTATGAAAGACACATTCGAGACATACTTATTCCATGCAAAGATGGAGACCCGGAGTCGAGATATGATATATTTCCTTAATTCAATAAATCGCCCGTAGTGAGATGGAACTGTACGACTTTTGAATCCCAGAATACAACCGTGACGAGACCGTTTCACAACCACTTGAAATCGGAATCTACGAACTATATACTACAATATATTCTCGACGTAACAACTTACGATTTAAGACAGAAAAGACGAGGGAGGAGAGATTGTTCTTCGGTATCATTGTATGAAGGAGATGAAGGCCGTATATATATAGGCGAGGAGTGATAGCAGCTGTGACGCACGCCAAACACGGAATGGTGGGGGCAACGGCGGCGCCGCAAAGAGAGATGATGGTGACATAAGCGAAGACTTTCCGGATCAGTTGTAAACCGATCTACGGGAAAAATTCTTAGCCACACGGGATTAAATGCTCAACTTCGAGACAAAAACGTTAGACGGAATTTGTCCTAAAAAGAACATCTTATGGGCCGGCCAAAGGCCCAATCCCAAGACCCCATGAGCCCGGCTAGGCTAGGCGGCGGTGGCGCACGCGGGGCTTCCTCATCCTCTCTCTACCACACCATGGGTTTTAGCCTTTTGAACAAAGACTATTACTCCTCCTTATTTATACAAGTGTGTTTTTCCCATTGTTTCCAATGTGGGACAAAATACACACTCACTTCATTAAATTAGCTATCATTTTGATGGGCTATTTCTTTTCACTTCCACTATTTTAATAAACCCACTTTGATTTCATTAAAATTGTCCCAACAGATTATAGTAACGTCTTTTTCAAAATGAAATCCAACATTTACCTCACGAATGATTTGCACATTCAAACTCTTAACACGATTAGCAAAGCCATTTAATTAAGAAATAAATACGGTAAAATATTATTTTTTTGTCTTTTGAATATCTCTCACAACAAAATCTCAACATTTACCTCACGAATGAAATCCAACATTTACCTCACGAATGATTTGCACATTCAAACTCTTAACACGATTAGTAAAGCCATTTAATTATGAAATAGATACGGTAAGATATGATTTTTTTGTCTTTTGAATATCTCTCACAACAAAATCTCAACTTTAAATGCATATCGTTATATTACCCCCACGATTTTCTCTCTCAAAAAACAAAAACAAAAAATTTCAAAACCACAAATCCTGAAAACATTTTCTTATACGCAAACACAAAAACGCTTCAATGGCAGCTTCGAATCACAACAACAACAACAAAAAAACAATGTCAGAGAACGACTTCTCACTTAAAGAGACATGTCCGAAAATAGGCGGCGGCAGATCAATTCCCGGCGGCGAAATGCTGACGTCATCATTCGATCTCGTGGAACGAATGGCGTTTCTCTACATTCGAATCTTAAGGGCTCGAGCTTTACCTTCCAACGACTCATTCATCGAAGTCACAATCGGAAGCTACAAAGGAAGAACGAAACATAGAACAAGCCCTAACGCTAGCCCGGAGTTTCAGGAAGTTTTCGCCTTTAACAGCGATCGTCTTCAAGGGAATGTCTTAGAAGTGGCCGTGAAGGAGAAGGAAGAAGAGATTATTGGTAAGTGTAAATTCGAAGTGGCTGAGATTCCGACACGCGTCCCTCCGGGTAGTCCATTGGCTCCTCAATGGTATAGATTAGAAGATGGAAATGGAAACAAATTTGGAGGAGAGGTTATGTTGTCTGTATGGATGGGGACACAAGCCGATGAAGTTTTTCCTGAAGCTTGGCATTCAGATTCCGTTACGGGGAATGGAGAAAACGCGGTGATTGCGCGGTCTAAAGTGTATCTATCTCCGAGGCTATGGTATCTGCGAGTGAATGTCATTGAGGCTCAAGATTTGGTTCCGTTGCAGGGGAACAGAACGAATCCGGAGGTTTTAGTAAAAGGGTTTCTAGGGAATATTGTTGTGAGGAGTCGGGTTTCGCAGACGCGGACACTGAGTCCGGTTTGGAACGAGGATATGATGTTTGTCGCGGTTGAGCCGTTTGAAGACAGTTTGATACTTAGCTTGGAGAATAAGGTAGGTCAAAGAGAAGAGTGTTTAGGGAAATGTGAGATAAAGTTATCTCAGGTTGAGAGAAGGGTATTGCCTGGACCTGTACCGGCTCTGTGGTACAACCTCGAGCGCGTCGCGGACGGGGGAGGATTCGCGGGGAGGATTCATTTGCGGGTTTCGTTGGACGGAGGTTACCATGTGCTTGACGAGTCGATTCAATATAGCAGTGATTACAGAGCTTCTGCTAAACTTCTATGGACTCCAGCTATTGGTGTGTTGGAGCTTGGAGTCATCAGTGCATCTGGTTTGATGCCGATGAAGTCACGGGACGGTCGAGGAACGACTGATGCGTATTGTGTGGCAAAATACGGGCAGAAATGGGTGAGAACGAGGACGATTGTCGATACTTTTAGCCCGAAATGGAACGAGCAGTATACTTGGGAGGTTTATGATCCTTATACTGTTATAACTGTCGCGGTTTTCGACAATATGCATCTGTTAGTACCTGAAAACAGAAGAGGCCCGGTAGATTCGAGAATCGGTAAAATCAGGATTCGTTTGTCAACGCTCGAAACTGACAGGATCTACACACATTCGTATCCGCTCATTGTTTTGAAACCGGACGGTGTGAAGAAAATGGGAGAGATTCAACTCGCAGTTCGGTTCTCATGTACTTCAACAATCGACATGCTTCAGAAATACTCAGAGCCGTTGCTACCTAAAATGCATTACCTAAATCCATTGTCAATTATCCAGCTAGACAGTCTTAGACATCAAGCAACTCACATACTCTGTATGAAGCTAGGCCGGACCGAGCCGCCTCTAGGAAGAGATGTGATTGAGTATATACTCGATTTCGGATCTAACATTTGGAGTTTAAGAAGAGGAAGAGCAAATTTCGAACGGCTTGTCACTTGCTTCACCGCGTTCAACGATTCTTGGAGTTGGTTTGATTCGGTTTGCAAATGGAAGAGTCCGGTAACTACGATTCTCGCACATTTCATCTTCTTATTCATAGTGTTTCTCCCTAAGCATTGCGTCACCTCTCTGCTATTGTATTGCTTCGTGATCGGTTTTTATCGATATCGTTTGAGACCAAGACATCCTCCTCACATGGATATAAAGCTGTCTAAAGCTGATTCTGCTTTACCAGATGAGCTAGACGAGGAATTTGATGGGTTTCCGAGCACGAAAACTGGAGATTTGGTGAAGAAAAGGTATGATAGGTTAAGAGGAATTGCAGGGAGGATGATGATGGTTTTAGGAGATTTGGCTACACAAGGAGAGAGAGTGAAGAATCTGTTGAGTTGGAGAGATCCTAGGGCAACGTTTCTGTTTTCCATGTTTTGTTTGGTTGCTTGTGGAGTAATCTTCTTAGTCTCCATGAAACTGCTGATGACTTTGCTTGCGTTCTACGTCATGAGACATCCTAGGCTTAGGGTTTTCGATATACCTTCGGTTCCTCAAAACTTCTTTAGGAGATTGCCTTCAAGAGCTGATAGTATGTTGTGATTTTCATTTTTATACTGCCTTGGTTTCTTTTATATCTTACACGTTTCTTTGATATTCTTCATTTTATAAAGTTGGTAATAATACTTTCTTTCAAATAGATTACTTTTCTTTTTTTTTGATACATAATTGACTCGAATTTACATACCAAAACAAATCGTATTAAGCAGTTTAGCACCTAAAAAAACAAATCGTTAAGAATTCAAATCGGTGTCGTTTCGTAAGAGCCCAAATTATGTAAATCGCGAAAGATCGGCCCATTTAACTATGGCTAAAGTTGATAATTCTGAAACTTTCTGTTATAGTTCGAAATATCTGGAAAGGTAAGGGGCTTAGAGTAATAATAAAAACTTAAACCACACGAAAAGCCCTAAACCCATTTCTGTGAACCTGATAATTTCGAGGAAAGTCTCCGGCCGGCGTTTTCTTAATCTCCGGCATCAATGGCCATGCTCTCGCATCGTCTCCGGCGAGTTCTTGTCGCCGTACCTTCCTATTTCCAACGATCCTTCTCTCTATCTCGTACCTCTGATTTCCCTTCCGTATCGTCTCTGTTACCGCGAACCGTGGTGAGACAATCGACGGGATTTGGTCGATCTCCGGCGAGGTTGTTCTCGAAGACTCAATATCAGTACGACCCGTACACTGGAGAAGATTCGTTCACGCCCGATAACGAAGGATGCGACTTTAACCATTGGCTAATCACAATGGATTTCCCCAAGGAAAATCCTCCGTCTAGAGAAGAAATGATCTCGATCTTCGAACAGACCTGCGCCAAAGGGCTTGGTATAAGGTTCGTATTTCTGGAAATTTTATGTATCTATTGAAATTGATGAAATCGAACTCATCTTCTTCACTAAACTGCAAAGAAATTGCTTCGATTGCAAAAAAATGTTCTCTGCATTTTTCTGGAATCAAACTCATTTGCTGTTGCTTTCTTCAGCTTGGAAGAAGCTAAGAAGAAAATCTATGCTATTTGCACAACTAGTTACCAAGGTTTTCAAGCAACCATGACGATAGCAGAAGTAGAAAAGCTTAGAGGTATGATTAGAGAATCATTTGTTTCATTTGATCCTTTTGAGAATGGAATATTATTTGATCTTTGATTTGTTGACACTTCGATAATTTTCGTTTTCTGGTGTTTGTAAACAGATTTGGCTGGGGTTCAATACATAATTCCTGATTCTTATGTTGATGTAGAGAACAATTTGTATGGAGGTAAGTTGTTAGTTTCTAATGTCATCTTAATGTGGAAAGTTGTTAAGTAAGTTGTGTGTTTCAACTTTCTTGGGTTTTGATTCTCAGGAGACAAATACGAGAATGGAGTGATCACGCCTGGGCCAATTCCTGTCCCCACTAGAGAAGGCTTCGATTCTTTAGAGAAGGAGAATACGCCGGGACAAGAGCAAGCTCAAAGAAGCCAAACACCTTCCGATGATGGCACAACCTCAACACAAGTACAAGATCAAGGAAGTCAAACGCCTCTAGATCAGAGGAGTTTCGGACAAGGGCAAGGAACTCTGGCTCTCAGACAAGGTCAAGGAAGTCGAATGCCAATCTCAGGTCAAGTGCAAGGTCGAGGTCAAGCATGTCAAATGCCAACCACGAGACAAGGGCAAGGTCGTGGTCAACGAAGTCCAATGCCTTCATTTCACGGGAGTTTCAACCAAAACCAAGGAACTCTCTCCCTAGGACAAGGCCAAGCTCAAGGAAGTCAAATACCTTTATTTAATGGGAGATTTAAGCAAGGCCAAGGAACTCCGCCCGTAGGACAAGGGCAAGCTCAAGAAAGTCAAAGGCCTTCATTTCAAGGGAGTTTCAAGCAGGGCCCAGGAACTCCGCCTGTAGGACAAATGCAACCTCAAGAAAGTCAAATACCCTCCTATCAAATGGGTTATAGCCAAGGACAGGGAGCTCAGACGCCTCCATGCCAAGGATTACCAAGAAATTACGGTCAAGGAGCATTGGCTAACTACAACCAAGGGCCACCTCAAGGAAACTTTATCCAAGGGGCACAAGAAAATTACAACCAAATCGGCAGAGGGAATTACACTCCGCAGAGTGGTGGAAATTTTGGTCCTGCACAAGGAGCAGGAAGCCCAGAATTTGGACATGTGTATTCTGGACACGGGCAAGGTCATGGAGGTCCATTATTGTCTCCATATCAGGGGAGTTACAACCAAGGCCAGGGAACTCCAATGCCAGGGCAAGGTCAAGGAGGTGAAATACCTTCGTATCAGATGGGTAACAGCCAAGGCCTGGGAGCTCCAGTGCCTCCATACCAAGTAAACTACAACCAAGGAACACCAGGCAATTATGGTCAATGGGCATTTGTGAACTACAACCAAGGGCCACCACATGGTAACTTTCTCCAAGGACCACAACAAAATTACAACCAAGGAGGTCAATGGAATTTCAGTCCACCGAATGGTGGAAACTATGGTCCTCCACAGTTCGGAAATCAAATGCCTCAAAATCAGTTGGGTTACAATCAAGGCCAAGGAGCTCCATTTCCTGGACAATGGCAATGTCAAGGATGTGGAATGCCTTTATATCAGGGGAGTTACAATCAAGGCCAAGTAACACCAAATCCTGGACAATGGCAAGGTCAAGGATGTGCAATGCCTCCATATCAGGCGAGTTATAGGCACAGCCAAGGAGCATCGGCGCCTCCACACCAAGGAAATTACAATCATGGAATACAAAGCAGTTATGGTCAAGGGACATCTGCAAACTTCAACCAAGGGATTCCAGTGAACTATAACCAAACGGGGCAAGGGAATTACAATCTACTAAGTGGTGGAAACTATGGTCCTACACATGGATCAGCAAGGTTTCCTGGACAAGGAGAGAATCAAACATTTCAACAAGAGGATCAGAGAAATATAGCAGGTGACTGGAGCAACAGCAATAATCCTACAGACCCAAATGAAACCGGAAGAGTAAGTTCTCGAACATAAGCGTTTACACAGTTCTCTTGTCTTAAATTTCCATAAAAACAGAAATCTCCAGCTCTTAATTATTGTTCTGTACACATGTTAATTAGATAATTCCTTTGTTTCAGATTCCACACTGAATACGACACGGCCAGAGGAATGAAGGAAATGTGAAACTTGCAGGTGATCACGAACCCTTGTGCTTAGAGTGGCGATCGATGAGAACAAAATTCTACAATTGAAAAAAAGCTGCATTGGTATCGGTGGGCTAGTCCTGGGCTTAGCGGGCCTGCCTGCGGGTTTAACCACCAGTGCAGATTTTGGCTAGTTTTTGGCGGGCCGAGTAAAAAGCTCATGTTCACAACCCAATTAGCAGCCGTTTTTCTGTAGCCGTCAAGCATTATTTGCCATTGCGAACTCAGGCCTTAGCCTCTGATTTATCTCTTCATAAACCCATGATGTACGTAGAAAAGACGTAAAGACTAGCAAAATGTTTGTTATACAGTTGACTACTTGACTTGCTTGATTTTCGAAAAGTCTTGCGGTTTTCTTTTGTGGTTGTGTTTCGTCTTTAAGTTGCATTATCATCTCACAAGGCAAATGCATTTTGCAATTTGTTCGTCTCTTTGTATTCATTCCCTGCAAATACTCTTTGAATTCATTCCCTGCAAAATATGAGAAGCATGAGACTCTTTCTTTTACTTGCTTTCAGTGCTCTCATGTTACTTGAAGCATACAGATTTACCGATGAAACTGATAAGCGAGCGTTGCTCGAGTTCAAGTCTAAAGTTTCTGAAGAAAAAAAAGATGTTTTGTCCTCATGGAACAACTCATTCCCTCTCTGCAACTGGACCGGGGTTACATGTGGCCGCAAACACAAGAGAGTTACTGGTTTAGATGTTGGAGGGCTGCAATTGGGCGGGGTAATATCGCCATCTATGGGTAATCTTTCGTTTCTCATATCACTTAATCTCACTGATAACTCTTTTGGTGGAACCATCCCTCAAAATGTGGGAAACTTGTTCCGACTTCAACACTTGTTTATGTCTTTTAATTTTCTCAAAGGAGGGATTCCAGCCAGTCTGTTTAACTGCTCTAGATTGTGGGAGCTCGAATTATTTTCAAATTCTCTTGGACTATGTATACCTTCAGAACTAGGGTCATTGACGAAACTTGTTTCTTTAGAACTTGGTCAAAACAACCTGGAAGGAAAGCTCCCTGCATCTCTAGGAAACTTGACATCCCTCACAGATCTTAGCTTCGGAAGTAACAATATGGAAGGAGAAATTCCTAATGATATAGCTCGATTGACTCAAGTACGGTATCTTGATTTATCTGTGAACCACTTTTCTGGTGTTTTTCCTCCCGCAATTTACAATTTGTCTTTACTTGAGTATTTGAACATCTTTGGTAATAATGGTTTCTTTGGGACCCTGAGGCCTGATTTTGGTAATTTATTACCAAACTTCCGAGAGTTATATATCGGAAATAATTCTCTCACGGGAGTCATTCCAACAACACTTCCCAACATCTCGACTCTTCAAATGTTGGGAATGGAATATAATAGTCTGACAGGAAGTATTCCTCCGAGCTTTGGAAAAGTACGGAAGTTACAAGATCTAGCACTTAATCATAATTATTTGGGAAGCTTTTCTGCTGGAGATCTTGACTTTCTTGCTGCTTTAACTAACTGCTCCCAATTGCGTACCTTATATGTGGCTGAAAATGTTCTAGGGGGTGTCTTGCCTACCTCCGTTGCCAATCTGTCCATAAACGTCATCGAGTTAAACCTTGGATGGAATCTCATCTCTGGAAGCATTCCTCGTGACATTGGAAATCTCATCAACCTACAATTACTTGTGTTACGAGAAAACCTATTGACAGGACAATTCCCAACATCTCTTGGGAAGCTTACAGGATTGGGGTTTTTAAGTGTATATTCAAACAAGATGTCAGGAGAGATACCATTTTCTATAGGCAACATCAGTCGGTTAGAAAAACTACATTTGCACAACAATAGTTTTGAAGGAATCATTCCTCCAAGTCTCGGTAATTGTAGGTATTTGCTACATTTATATCTTCAACATAATAAGTTGAATGGGACTATACCTCGGGAGATTATGCAAATTTCACCCCTTGTTTTACTAAATTTTTCAAATAATTATTTGACCGGTTCTCTACCAAAAGATGTTGGAAGACTTGGACATCTTGGTACACTATCAGTTGCGCATAATAAACTATCAGGGAAACTCCCAGAGACTTTGGGAAAGTGTCTCTCGATGGAAGGACTTTATCTGCAAGGAAATTCTTTTGATGGAACCATTCCAGACGTAAGTGGGTTGGTAGGTCTCAGAGAGGTTGATTTCTCGAACAATAATCTCTTTGGAAATATACCTGGATATTTCGCAAACTTTCAGTCGCTGGAGTATCTCAATCTATCCGTTAACAACTTCGAGGGAAAAGTGCCAACAGAAGGAAAGTTTAAGAATGCTACTATAGTTTCGGTATTTGGAAACAAAAACCTATGTGGAGGCGTCTTCGAATTGAAACTAAACCCCTGCTTTTCGCAAGCACCAGCAAAGGGGAGAAAGCATTCCTCTTTAAAAAAGAAAGTCGTGATTGGAGTAAGCGTAGGCATGTCTTTGCTTTTGATGTTGTTCATAGCTTCAGTTTATCTTTTTTGGCTCAAAAACAGAAAGAGGAACCAGACCAATGCAGCAACTCCTTCCACCTTGGGGATTTTCCATGAAATGATAAGTTATGGAGATCTTCGAAATGCGACAGATGGCTTCTCTTCGAGTAATTTGATTGGGTCAGGCAGTCTTGGTACCGTGTTTAAGGCATTGCTTCCAGCAGAGAACAAAGTTGTTGCAGTGAAAGTTCTAAACATGCAGAGACGTGGAGCAATGAAGAGTTTTATGGCAGAATGTGAATCCTTGAAAGACATAAGGCATCGGAATCTTGTGAAGTTGTTGACGGCTTGTTCGAGTATTGATTTCCAAGGGAATGAATTCAGGGCTCTAATCTATGAGTTCATGCCAAATGGAAGCTTGGATATGTGGTTGCACCCAGAAGAAGTAGACGAGATTCGAAGGCCCTCAAGAACCTTGACACTTTTTGAAAGGCTTAACATATCCGTAGACGTGGCTTCTGTTTTGGAGTATCTTCATGTTCATTGCCATGAAGCTATTGCTCATTGCGATCTTAAGCCAAGCAACGTCCTTCTAGACGACGATCTAACCGCCCATGTTAGCGACTTTGGTTTGGCTCGGATTCTCCTCAAATTCGACCAGGAATACTTCCTCAACCAACTCAGCTCGGCCGGAGTCAGAGGAACCATCGGCTATGCCGCACCAGGTAAAAACTATCACACATTTGTAATGTTTGAATCAAGAAAATTAGTAATAATATGTTATTGCTCCAATCTTGTTTCTGTAAATAATGGTGCAGAGTATGGAATGGGAGGGCAGATATCAATACATGGTGATGTGTATAGCTTTGGGATTCTCCTTTTGGAAATGTTCAGCGGAAAACGACCAACCAATGAGTTGTTTGCCGGAAACTTTACCCTCCACAGCTACATCAAATCTGCATTGCCAGAAAGAGTACTGGATGTCGCGGACGACCTGATTCTTCACAACGGCCTTAGAATCGGCTTCCCTGTTGCTGAGTGCTTGAAACTGGTTTTAGAGGTGGGACTTAAATGTTGTGAAGAAGCTCCTACAAACCGGTTGGCAATGAGTGAGGCTGTAAAAGAATTAATCTCAATCAGAGAGAGGTTCTTCAGATCCAGAAGAAGAGCTAGGCATTGAAGTGTTTATGCTTTCCTCTACAAACATGAAGACCTGTTGGGAGGTATTAAATATCGTCTTCATAATATGTGGTTTTTTCTCTCTATATTTGCAGAACAATGTTAACGAATACTCTTATTTGCAGACAAAAGATGAATGTTGTGTTACCAGATTTTATTTTTGAATTTCTTAGTTTTCATAATTCAGTTGTTTGTGTGCTTTCATCAATGTCATGTTGTTATGATGCTTATGAACAATGTCATGTTGATAATGTTGGAACAGAGGCTTGAACTGTCTCTTTCTTTCAAAATCATAAAGAACTCTGAGCTCTTCATGATCTCCTTGCTTACAGTATACATTTAGACCTGAGAATATTTGATTATTAAGAGCAGAACATATTCACTAGTGTAGATGTTGAGTACTATAAGTTGTTGTTTCTAATGGATTTTTAGCTTATATTACTTTTTAACAGATGATTTGTAATCTATACTAGTGGGAAGCATTCTCGTTGATATGATGACTCAAGTATATAATATATATGCTTTAATCTTCTTTTCTTTTCTCTTGTTTTGCTTGTGTTCTTCATTCTTCTCTATTCCTTTTCTTATCAATATATGTACCTGTAAAAACTGTATCAAGTAAACCTAATATAACCTTGACCAAGGATCGACTCAAAGAGCAGCAATAGAGATTGGATAATCCTCGACGGATGGATTTGCAAGCAAAACGATAAGTGAGGCGGTGAATGATCGTAGCCTTGGAACGTGGAGAAGGGTGAAAAGGGCGTGACAATCACTCTCAATAATCCCCCCAGCCTGGCTCACTTGCAACGTTCTTCGACGATGATCGGTAGATTGATAAACCAAAAGGAGGCGGAAGATCCTTTTGATAATCGTCTTGAATTTCTTTAGAATCGCACCAAAGAAAGACAAGGGTGTTTTCAAACTCGTGAATCACTCACAAAGAGAAGAAGTAAGAAAGTTTATTAATAATTGTTGTCTCAACAACAATGATACACACGAGTTTAAATAGAATAAGAGAATGTAAAGAGTCTAAAAACCACACCGAAAATGACAAAGAAATTAAATGACATTGAAAAGGAAAACAAGACCAAAGTCTTGACTTCAAACTCGCGAAACCCCTTGGTATTCTTTGGTCGAAATTTGATAATGGGTTTGGTGGATTTGGGCTTAAGAAAAGGGTGCCAAGGCCTCATTAAAAACCTTGCCAAGTAAAACTCATTGGGTAAAAACCTTGGCTAAGGAAAAGAGCACACTTGGGCTTGAATCAAAACCAATGCGGTTTGAAACACCATTTCCGTATCACCCAAGTGTTCTTCATGGCATTGGGCTTGTCGGATAAGAACTCCTATAGCATCCTTGAGTCTTCTTGCCTTAGCTCTCGTCATTGCTCCTTCGGGTACAAGCAATGCATTGTCCGGTTCCTCATCAACCTCAACTACGAGCTCGGCAAAGTGCTCCTCGTCCTTAGTATCGTCTAGTATCACATCAAAACCCAATTATTATTTGTAAGCTCGGCTTACACGAGATGCACCGGTAAAACATTCCGGGAAGTCGTACACTACAAGAAAACAACGGATTTCGGACGGCCGAATCCGTCGGAATCCCATCGGAATAAGAGATTCCAGACGGATTTTAGCCGTCGGTTCTATCTCCTCGGAAATAGAAATCCGTCGGAAATCCGTCGGAAATTTCCGACGGATTTCCGAGGGAAATTATAACCGACGGATTTCCGAGGGAATATCCGTCGGGGACTATTCCGACGAATTTCCAAGGGAATATTCCGTCGGTTTGTTTTCCGACGGATTTCCGAGGAATATTCCGTCTGTGAGTATTCCGACAGATTTCCGAGGGAATATTCCGTCGGTTTGTTTTCCGACGGATTTCCGAGGAATATTCCGTCTGTGAGTATTCCGACGGCTTTCCGAGGGAAAATCCGTCGGGGAATTATCCGACGAATTTCCGAGGAATTATCCGTCTGTGAGTATTCCGACGGATTTCCGAGGGCATCAATACCGACGGTTTTCCGACGGATTTTATAAATAATTATTTTTGTAATATTTATTAAATCATTTTTATTTTGTTTATTAAATATATTTTTTAATTATTAATTTATAATTAAAATTGTAAATTAATATTTAAAAAACAAAAATTATAAATTAATATTTAAAAATATTACAAAATGTTTTAGAAATTATTGGAAATTACAA
>PKMM01004481.1:121553-133970 GCA_002933915.1 Eutrema heterophyllum | reverse complement strand
TTAGGATGCTCTGGACCGGGGACGAGGATCGTGAGGAACAAAAACTCTCGTTTCATGCACAAATTTGGCGGCAAGTTGTAAGGTGTGATGATTACTGGCCACAACGAATATTTCCTCCCATGCTTTCCAAAAGGGTTGAATCCATCCGTAGATAACCCAAGGTATACGTTCCTTGGCTCACACGCAAAACTAGGATAAACCTCTTGAAAATGTTTCCATGCTTCTGCATCTGAGGGATGCACAATCTCTCCATCTGAGTTATGTTCTGCATGCCATCTCATAGGCCCTGCCGTGCACTCGGATTGATATAACCTCTTCAACCTATCAGCTAGGGGCAAATACCACATCCGTTTATGTGGAACAGGTACTCTGCCACCTGTATCCTGATACCGAGGTTTGTGACAAAAGCGACACTTCAACCGGTTTTCGTCCTTTCTCCAGTAGATCATACAGTTGTCGATGCACACATCTATCATCTGATATGGTAATCCAAGACCAGCTACAAGCTTCTGAATCTCGTAGTATGAAGCCGGTGAAATATTATCTTCAGGTAAGATATCTTTCATAAAATCAGCTATCGCATCAACACAATCCTCTGCCAAGTTGAAATATGTCTTTATAGTCATCAACCTACTGTCAGTTGATAGAGGCGATATTCCATCTCTACATCCTTCGTATAATGGCTGCTTAGACGCACCTAGCATATCATAAAACTGTTGCGCTTCTAAATTTGGTTCTTCTATCCTGTTACCATCCTCAATTACATGATATGATGATATATTTTCACGAAACGCATCATTCACCATCTGAGTGTAATTTGCGTTTACATCTACTTATGTGGTTGGTTCCTCTAACCTAGTACCCGAAGTACTACCAAACCTATCCAATGTGCTACCATAATTACCATAACATTGCACAATTGAATCAGTTTCTCCGTGTGTATACCAAATCTTGTAACCAGGCATAAATCCACTCCTATATAAATGCTTCCTTACTTCCCTAACAGAGACTAATCTATGATTCCGACATTTAGTACAAGGACAATACATATTACCGTATTCCGATGTCATGCTATTATTTGATGCAAAGTTCATGAACTCCTCCACACCTTGTGCAAACTCATCCGTCAATTCCCCCGTCGCTGGATCACGCCGAGGTTTGTCCATCCACGAGCGAAAATAAGACATTGTGTAATTTTTTTTGCTTTGTGTTTGTTGTGAATGTTGTGAATGAGGGGAGAAGTATTTATAGATAAATGTTTGTTTGTTAATTCTCTGCAACTATACACATGAATCTTCAAAAGACAAGATACACTATATATAAACACACGAATTAAAAATTGGAACAACTTGGGAACAAGGACAACATGTGAAAATTAAAAGAGCTAGGCAAGGAATGTTTACAAAGCACTCTTATAAAACAACTGAATCAACGTATATATATCTTACAAACAAAACAAGGAACGTATATACAAGGGGAGAAGTATTTACAAAGCAAAATATATATATATCCGTCGGAAATCGGTCGGTAATTACCCACCGATTTCCGACGGCTGATAATCGGTCGGAAATTTCCGACCATTTTCCGAGGGAATATTGGTCCGTCGATATTCCCTCGGAAATCCATCGGCATTGCCCGACCGATTTCCGAGGGAATTACATCCGTCGAAATATTCCGAGAAATTTCCGACGGAATATATCCGTCGGAATCCCCTCGATAAACCCTCGGTATTCCGTCGGAAATTTCCGACGGTTTTGAACCTGTCGGAAACGCCGTCGGAAATGCGTGTATTTTCTTGTAGTGGTAAGAGAGTCTAAAACCTCAAACTTTCTCAAAATTCCATAAAGAAGAGAATTGGCTATCTCGATCTCACTTATTGTTTTACGTAAATTATATGTTACTCAGAGAATTCACCAGCTTCTAAAGAAAGAAGATATCCTTTTGCTGCTAATAATATATAAATGTACGTACTATTGAGCCATATTTTTGAAGTTTGAGACAAACAACTCCACTAATGACAATATAAAAGATCACTTACTTCACTTCTGAAGTTAATCTTTTAGAATGCATGTTACACATTATTTTTTTAGTTTTATTTTTTGAAGAAATGCATGTTACACATTGTTTAAGTCTATTATTAACAATTTTTTTATTTTGAAAGAGAATACAAATGAAAATCAAGCAAGTGATTGATTTTCGTCTTCCTTTTCCTTTTTGTTTTTGTTTTTGGGTATCAAATAATTCGGAGAAAACGACGAAAAACGAGACCTGAAGTGTACAACCATTTGACTGAATGTTGCACATGTGAATGTCTAAAAATTTATGCTTTTTTTTCTAGGAAAATTCCAATGTTCTCACGAAACAAGAAACCTTCAAGATATGGAAATCAAAAACATGAGCAACGAAGAATGCATCACATCCATCAAACCCGAGATTTAGAGAAGAGCGAACCCAAGTGATGTTGAATTCAAGAATTCGAGATTTAGGGTTAAAGAAATCGATTTGAGGGTTTTCGTTTTGGTTAACTTATAAAAAAAATTAACCTCGTTAATTTGATATGTCAAACTAGTTAACGACGGAATTTATGTGGCTTATGAGAGTTTAGGAATAAAAATAGTAACATAAGTTGGAGATTTATTATGTTCACATGACGAAGTTTTGACTTTTTTGGCCAAAATTGGTCAATTGAGGATTTGTTTTGGCATTTTTTTTATTTGTAGATCGATAACCAAATTACATCTGCAATATGATATATTAAAAAAATACAAATTACATTACTAAACCAGACATCCATGCAATTTTATTACATAAAACTTCATTTCTCAAAATTAATAATTAACATGATTGCAATACGTGTCAAGTCTATCGATTAGTTTTTGACATATATAAACAAGTTCTACCAATTAGATTTTAACATAATATTATCATAAAAAGAGAACATTACAAATCTTTACCATAAATGTTTTGACATAATGTTAAAATAAAAAAGCAAATTAATTACTAATCTTAAAAGAAAAAATGATTATAATTACTCTATCAAAAAAATAACAAATCTTTAATATGATTGTAACACGTGTCAGATTTCAACACGTGTAAAACATTTTTTTTCAATTAGATAAACTAACAAAAAAGAAAGAGAACATTAATTTTTGATGTCGAAAAGAAAGAAAAATGAAAATCAAATATGAATTTTTAAAAAGTATATATAATTCACATAGAAATATGAAAATCAATTCGTCATGGTTTTGAAACAAAAATATGAGTCGCTAAATAAAATAAAAAAGAAACATAATTTAAATCAGAATAGAAAAAACAAAATATTTGAAATTATCTGACAAAATTTAATTGAAAAACAAATAAAAGTAGGACAAAAAAAGAGAATCAAAACAAATAAATAAATGTTAGGTGCACCATTTTGTATCAATGTTTTCAATTTTATTTTATCTATTTTCACGATGATCTAATTTTATTTTTTATTTTTCTGTTTTCGATTTTCTTTTTATAAAATATTAAATTATAAATTCCGTGAACTTCTAGTTGCGCTAAAAAAATTTCAACACATAATAGAGAATCACGAAACCTGTGGCAATCAATGAGCAAACGAAAAAACAAGTTAAACAACAGTAAAACGGTACACGGTTTCCCATTGTGAACGCAGGCCTCAGCCTCAGCCTCTGATTTATATCTTCAGAAAACAGTTAACCCATGATGAACGTTTTGACTAAAAAAAAAACATCATTTTCTTTTTATGGTTGTATTACGTCTTTTAAGTTGCATTATCATCACAAGGCAAAGGCATTTTGATTTTTCAAGTTTGTTCGCCTCTTTGTATTCCTTTCTTGCAAAAAATATAAGAAGCATATATGAGACTCTTTCTTTTACTTTCTTTCAGTGCTTTCATGTTACTTGAAGCATACAGATTTACCGATGAAACTGATAAGCGAGCGTTGCTCGAGTTCAAGTCTAAAGTTTCTGAAGAAAAAAAAGATGTCTTGTCCTCATGGAACAACTCATTCCCTCTCTGCAACTGGACCGGGGTTACATGTGGCCGCATACACAAGAGAGTTACTGGTTTAGATGTTGGAGGGCTGCAATTGGGCGGGGTGATATCGCCATCTATTGGTAATCTTTCGTTTCTCATATCACTTAATCTCACTGATAACTCTTTTGGTGGAAACATCCCTCAAGAGTTGGGAAGCTTGTTTAGGCTTCGATACTTGTTTATGTCATTTAATTTCCAAAAAGGAGGGATTCCAGCCACTCTGTTTAACTGCTCTAGATTGTTGGCCCTTGTATTATCTTCAAATTCTCTTGGACAAGGTGTTCCTTCAGAACTAGGGTCATTGACGAAACTTGTTTCTTTAGATCTTAGTCGAAACAACCTGAAAGGAAAGCTCCCTGCATCTCTAGGAAACTTGACATCCCTCAAGGAACTTAGCTTTGCAGGTAACAATCTGGAAGGAGGAATTCCTAATGATATAGCTAGATTGATTCAAATGATGGATCTTCGATTAGCAGGAAACAATTTCTCTGGTGTTTTTCCTCCCGCAATTTACAATTTGTCCTCGCTTGAGCAGTTAAACATCATTGATAATGGTTTCTCTGGGAGCTTAAGGCCTGACTTTGGTAACTTACTACCAAACCTTCGAGGGTTATTTATCGGAAATAATTCTTTCACTGGAGCAATTCCAACAACACTCCCCAATATCTCAACTCTTCAAATGTTGGGGATGGAGGATAATAGTCTGACGGGAAGTATTCCTCCGAGCTTTGGAAAAGTACGAGAATTGCAGCTCCTATTACTTTATAACAACTCTTTGGGAAGTCGCTCTTTTGGAGATCTTGAATTTCTTGGCGCTTTAACTAACTGTACCCAACTAAATACCTTAATTGTGTCTTACAATAGGCTTGGGGGTGACTTGCCTACCTCCATTGCCAAATTTTCCATGAACCTCACCATATTACAGCTTGAAACGAATTTCATCTCTGGAAGCATTCGTCATGACATTGGGAATCTCATAAGCCTACAATCACTTAGGTTGGGAAACAATCTATTGACAGGAGCACTCCCAACCTCTCTTGGAAAGCTTTCAGGCTTAGTAGTATTCACTGTCCATTCAAACAGAATGTCAGGAGAGATACCATCTTCTATAGGCAACATCACTCGGTTAGAAAAACTCTATTTGTCCGACAATAGTTTTGAAGGAACCATTCCTCCAAGTCTCGGCAATTGTAGCTATTTGCTACATTTGGTTATTGAGCATAATAAGTTAAGTGGGACTATACCTCGGGAGGTTATGCAAATTTCATCCCTTGTTTTACTAAGCATGTCAAATAATTCTTTGACTGGGTCTCTACCAAAAGATGTTGGACAACTTGAACATCTTGGTACATTATCGGTTGCGCATAATAAACTATCAGGAAAACTCCCACAGACTTTGGGAAAGTGTTTCTTGATAGAACGACTTTACCTGCAAGGAAACTCTTTTGATGGAACCATTCCAGACATAAGTGGGTTGGTGGGTGTGAAAGAGGTTGATTTTTCAAACAATAATCTCTCGGGAAGCATACCTGGATATCTCGCAAACTTTAACTTGTTGGAGCATCTCAATCTATCCGTTAACAACTTCGAGGGAAAAGTGCCAACAGAAGGAAAGTTTAAAAATGCTACAATAGTTTCAGTATTTGGAAACAGAAACCTATGTGGAGGCGTCTTGGAATTGAAACTAAAGCCATGCTTTTCGCAAGCACCAGCGAAGGGGACAAAGCATTCTTCTTTAAAAAAGAAAGTTGTGATTGGAGTAAGCGTAGGCATGTCTTTGCTTTTGATGTTGTTCATAGCTTCAGTTTATCTTTTTTGGCTCAAAAATAGAAAAAGGAACCAGACCAATGCAGCAACTCCTTCCACCTTGGGGGCTTTCCATGAAATGATAAGTTATGGAGATCTTCGAAATGCGACAGATGGCTTCTCTTCGAGTAATTTGATTGGGTCAGGCAGCTTTGGTACCGTGTTTAAGGCATTGTTTCCAGCAGAGAACAAAGTTGTTGCAGTGAAAGTTCTAAACCTGCAGAGACGTGGAGCAATGAAGAGCTTTAGGGCAGAATGTGAATCCTTGAAAGACATAAGGCATCGGAATCTTGTGAAGTTGTTGACGGCTTGTTCGAGTATTGATTTCCAAGGGAATGAATTCAGAGCTCTAATCTATGAGTTCATGCCAAATGGAAGCTTGGATATGTGGTTGCACCCAGAAGAAGTAGACGAGATTCGAAGGCCCTCAAGAACCTTGACACTTTTTGAAAGGCTTAACATATCCGTAGACGTGGCTTCTGTTTTGGAGTATCTTCATGTTCATTGCCATGAAGCTATTGCTCATTGCGATCTTAAGCCAAGCAACGTCCTTCTAGACGACGATCTAACCGCCCATGTTAGCGACTTTGGTTTGGCTCGGATTCTCCTCAAATTCGACCAGGAATACTTCCTCAACCAACTCAGCTCGGCCGGAGTCAGAGGAACCATCGGCTATGCCGCACCAGGTAAAAACTATCACACATTTGTAATGTTTGAATCAAGAAAATTAGTAATAATATGTTATTGCTCCAATCTTGTTTCTGTAAATAATGGTGCAGAGTATGGAATGGGAGGGCAGATATCAATACATGGTGATGTGTATAGCTTTGGGATTCTCCTTTTGGAAATGTTCAGCGGAAAACGACCAACCAATGAGTTGTTTGCCGGAAACTTTACCCTCCACAGCTACATCAAATCTGCATTGCCAGAAAGAGTACTGGATGTCGCGGACGACCTGATTCTTCACAACGGCCTTAGAATCGGCTTCCCTGTTGCTGAGTGCTTGAAACTGGTTTTAGAGGTGGGACTTAAATGTTGTGAAGAATCTCCTACGAACCGGTTGGCAATGAGTGAGGCTGTAAAAGAATTAATCTCAATCAGAGAGAGGTTCTTCAGATCCAGAAGAAGAGCTAGGCATTGAAGTGTTTTGTGCTTTCCTCTACAAACTTGAAGACTTATTTGCTATATAATATATTTTCAATAATCAAGTAATGAGTCTGAGTCAAACAATACTCAGAACAGAGGATTTGGTTATCTGTGTGCTTCTATCAATGTTGTGTTGTTATGTTATTTGCAGACAAAAGATGAATGTTGTGTTTACCAGCTTTTATTTGGAATTTCTTGGCTTTCATAATTCAGTTGTGTTCTTCAGATCCAGGAGAAGAGGTGATGTTTGAGCCGAATCAAGGTCTGAGACTCAAAATTGTGTTTGTCTCTGATGATCAAGTTGTTCTCTATCGTGTTCAATACTCAGAACATAAAATTTGGCTGTCTGTGTGTTTCATCAGTGTCATGTTGATAAGTTGTTAATTTTCAATCTTATCCGAGACAAGTGAACTGGCAAATCTAAGGGTTTTGCGTTTCTTGCAATATTCAGATCAAACAGATTAACGAGAATAATCACCTCACTTTCTGCAAAAGGTATGAATCTTAAATCTTGAACCAAAAAATACTAGATATGTTGCTAATTTTGATGATCTCTCCGACTCGGGATCGTTGAGTTAATCTACTAAATAAAGTTAAATATGTAGAAATAAAGTCATACGCCCTTTTTACATTATAGGTGACCAAAAAAAATCAACATGGGAATGTAATGTCTCAACAAGGCTGCAAAACAAACCTAGGCCATGACTGGTCTTTCTTGATTCCTCTTTAAAGGTGGTAACTTTGACAGTACCCAAGTCGGAGAATTACTCATCCACAGGACTTCACCAGTATCCTTATGCTTGAAGTCGGGAGATTTCGCGTTTCTCTATACGTGGTTCAGAAACATTACGGAAAGTCGAAAATGAACATGAGAGGAGAAATAGAAAGAGAATAGTGTCTTCCAAGATTTAAAGATGACACGAGCAATATTTATTACCTTGTCTGATCTGTTGTCCCACCATTTATCTGGATTCTCAACCAAGTCCTTCCAAAATTCCTCTCCTATATATCTCAGGAAAACTCGTTTTAGTTAACGAGATACTAACAAAACACCACATAGCTGCGTAAGACTTGATAAAAGGATAACTTACTTTTAGGTTGTTTCAGTTTTGGCTGTGAGACAGTATTGGCCATGTGAGGTCGTTCTTGGTTCTTCTTTGGAGGTGGCAACTTTGACAGTACCCAAGTAGGAGAGGCATTCATCCACAGTACTTCACCAGACTCTTTATGCTTGAAGTCAGGGGCTTTCGCGTTTGTCTCCAAATGGTTCAAAAACTTTATTGGGAAAAGTGGAATATGAACTTGAGCATGGGCAGTGAATACTGTCTTCAAAGATAATCCCAAGCGCAATATATTACCTTGTTCGATCTTTTGTCCCACCATTTTTCTGGATTCTCAACCAAGTCCTTCCAAAATTCCTCTCCTACATCTCAGGAAAACTCGTTTTAGAAAAAACGAGACAGTAACAAGACGCCACATAGCTGCATAAGACTTGATAATAGGAGAACTTACTTTTAAGTTGTTTCGGAATTGGCTGCGACACAGTTTTGGCCATTAGAGGTTGTTCTTGGTTCTTCTTTAGAGGTGGTAACTTTGACAGTACCCAAGTAGGAGAGTCAGTCATCCACAGTGCTTCACCAGACTCTTTATGCTTGAAGTCAGGGGCTTTCACGTTTGTCTACAAGAGGTTCAAAAACGTTATTGGCAAAAAGTCGATAATGAACATGAGGGGAGGTATGGGCAGAGACTGATGTCTTCAAAGATAATCCCAGGCGCGATATACTACCTTGGTTGATCTGTTGTCGAGCCATTCATCGGGGTTCTGAACCAAGTCCTTCCAAGATTCCTCTCCTACATTTCAAAATAGCTTGCTTTAGGAAACGAGACAGTAACAACATGCCACATACCTGCCTAACACTTTCTAAAAAGGAAAAAACTTACCTTTAAGTTGTTTCAGTTTTCCTTTAGGGACAAAAACATCAAACTCAAGCCCATTGAGTTTTTGTAAAACCCAATCCGGAGCCTGGTTAAGCCAGAGAGGAAGACCGCCATGCTTGCCCTTAAAGTCAGGATGCCTTGGTTTCACCTGCACAGGGTAAATATCGATAAACGCAAATTTTTGTAGTCGAACGTGTCAAGTGACATGACTGAGGCCAAAATGAACCCAAATCAAAAGTGCCTTTACCAATCCGCTGGCTTTATTCCCACGGTGATCCACCCACTCTTTAGGATTTTCAAGTAGATGCTTCCAATCATTAGAGGTTTCTTCATCCATGACTATAACCTTCTTGGATCTTGCTGAAAAATACAATATTATCAAACTTTAACTCTTAAGAGACTTGATCACGACCCACCAGTTGAAAGCACCGAAAAAGTATCGTAATTTTAAGAAAACAGGTACACAACATAAGTATATTCATAGCATAAATGACATCAGACATACAACGCTGCTTCTTGGTTATGATTTCTTCTACTTCAGGTGGTGAGATCGTAGCCTCTACAAAGTTGAGATTCTGGACCATAATCTGTTATGAACGGCCTTCATACATTATTACGAATCCAAGGAGCTACGAATCTTCACAGAGTTATATCAAACTTGAGAACACTCAATTCTTGATTTTCAAAAGGTCACCTGAGCATTGGATTGAGGATACGTCACATTCGGAGGAGGCGAATCTATAAACAGCTTCCCGGAAACATGAATCCGATCGTCTTTCTTCACATGGCGAGCTGCAATTTTAGCTAGAACACCCTCGAATATAATCGGAATCCTGCGAAAATCGAAATTCCACAATAATCAAACCAAACATCAAACACACAAAGAAAAACAATATCCGATGCTTCCGAAATCGACGAGCTATAAAGGAAATGTACCAGAAATCAGATGATTTTACACCGGAGCGTTGAGAAATAACGGTTCCAGCCCAGGAATTTCCGTCGGAGCAAGACTCGAATTGAACGGGCTGATCGACGAATCCAATCAGGTTAACCCAATTCGATGTTTCCGGTTTGTACTCAATCATCTTCAGCCGAGCCAACTCTTTCTCCGATGCTTTAGACCCAGGCTCTATTCCTCCACCACCGACTTCCTCGCTGCTGATGGTGGCTGCATATAAGCGGATTTGCTGCGAGAGTAACCATTTTCGGGTGGGGAGTTTCGCTGCTCTCGAGTGGTGAAGTGACGAAGACACTACTCTTGTCAATATTCTAGAGATCAAATTCATGATTTCATTCCAAAGAGCAAGAATCTGATTCCGTCTCCGAGTTCCAGTGAAGTGTTGCCGTAGAAAATTTAGGGAGATGATGACAGAAATCGCGAAGATAAGAAAAGCCCTAATTTTTCCGCGCCAAAGTGTTGGGAACCACTAAACTAGTGAAAGAGTATCGGAAGATTACTTTATAAAATACGGTAAATATACAATTATTTAATTATATTGAGCCATTTTTCGGTTTTTGAGTTATGTAGGCTTTGATTGGTAACACCAAAAACACGGCGTTTGGAAACGAACCGTTTTGGATGCTACCAATCAAGTAGGCGTTTGCAAAAGGTCGTTTGCAATTGGTGTTTGAGATAGGCGTTTGCAAAAGATTGTTTTGGTCGTTTGAGCAAGGTTTTACTAACACCAAAGCCATTGGGCGTTTGGATCATTAGGCGGTTGTCGACGAGAGTTTTTTTTCTTTCTTTTTTTCATATTTATGATATTTGTGGTTTTATATTGAAGATGCACAGAAACAAAACGCAAATAATGAAGATGATATCAATGAGATAAAAGAATCTGAAGCAACTGACAGAGAATATATGGCAACAATTCGTAACCAAATTGCTGATATGTTATGGATAGATCATAGATGAATGATGCAAATTATTGTCACAGTTAAAAGAGTAGTTATTTCGCATTATGCAAATATTATTTCAAATATAATAATTTTAATCTACGTTTATTGAAATTTTATATCATGAATTTAAAACTATATATTATTGCATCAGCTTATAAATAATTATCTAAACAAAATTCTTCTTAATAATATTATATAATTATTGAACCGCCCTTTGTTACCAAACCGCCTTTTCCAACCACTATTTATAACCGCTTTTTTTTAACCGCTTTTTTTACAATCGTTCAAAAAATTTTAACCGCCTTATTTAAATGTGGTCACCAATCGGACTCGTAGTGTTTTTTTGTAACGATTCGATTTCAAATCATGTAGCTTTTTGATTCCGAATGGGTGACCAAAAAGAATGAGGGGGAATGAATTCTTTTTAATTCCTAAAAAATACACCATTTATAAGTAAATTTTTGTACACATGATTCTTTTTTATTCCTTCTTTTTTAGGGAATAATAGAACAAAAATATTCTTTATCAAATTTGAGAAGAAACAGTAGAAAAAAATATTTTTACTAGTTTATTCTTCTTCATTCTTTTCCTTTTCACTCCTATTATTCTTCTAATGGTCACTATTTCGGAACCAAACATATATAAAGTACAAGTACAAATTAACATTAGCATCAAAAATATAAACCTACAAATAAATACGTTTAAGATATTTTTTATCTTATCTAAATTTTAAACTATAATTTAATTTTCATACCATATATGTATATATATAGACGGGTATACGTATATATATATAATTGGACAAACTTTGTTTTTTGTTAAAGAATTGGAAGATACATAATTTGTTGTGATTACTTGTATGACTCGACGACAATCCTCTTTATTCCTTTTAAAAAAAGAAGACAATCATCTTTATTGTTTTCTATTATACCTATAAAAGTGTTTGTCACGTCTAGCTTTGACAAGTCAAAACAGAGATTAGCTCGAAAAAACTCTGGAAATTAACATCAAATGTCGTAATCTCAGTAATCATCTTATGGGTCACATCTAAGATTTGTTCAGGTTTAGAGAGAGATAGAGAGAGAGATTTTGTTGAATATTCTTACTAACTTTTGGTATATAAAATCTAATCTATTAGGGACACTTTTTGTGTCCAAATTTAAAAACATTCGTTTTAATATATTTCTACCGTAGACAACTAATATTCTTTTCATTTTATTTATTTTACCAAGCAGATATTTTTGGTTAAATTTAAAAATTAATTATATTTAGTTCAATTAAAGAGTAATTTACTTAATTAATTTGATTATATATATATATATTAATTTTAATTTGTAATTAGAAAAATTCAGACTATGCCAAAAATTAAATTAAATCTTTAAAATTATAAATAAAATATTACAAAAATAATTTTTAAAATGATAAATAAAATCGATTATTATAAATTACATATTACAAAAATAATTAAAATTTTTATTATTATTTTGTTCTGAAAATAATATTAGTTATTTAGAATTTTTGAATTTAAATTATGCCAAATATTTTAATAATCAAATTTTTTTGAATGATACAGATTCAAAATTAAC
>PKMM01004481.1:95190-121447 GCA_002933915.1 Eutrema heterophyllum | reverse complement strand
TGTTAATTTAGAATGAATTCGAAATACAAATTTAATTAATCTTGATAAGATTGTCCAAATTATGTTAATATTCGTTTATATTAATAAAAATTTATTAAAAAATATTATCATAAAATCTAAACCAGAAATGATTATTCTATTCAAATTCAAAATTAAGAATTCTACCACAAGTTTTCAATGATAAAATGAAAGAATCATTAATTAACTAGATTCGTAAAATCATCATGACTTATTATACAAACTAAATACATTTTCACATAAATAAATATACTAAATGAATTAATTTGTGGTTTTCTAAAATTTCAATATTACAATTTTGTTGTCATTAATCACAATATATATAATTAATTATATTGTTGATAAAAATCTCATATTTTCAGCAACCGTAACGATCCTAATAACGGCAACCATAAAAACCGTAGCATAGAATTTGCCAATTATGTTGATTTATTTTTACTATTATTAATTATTATTAAAAGTCTATGAATGTCTATTTATTTAAGGAGATGTGAACACTTAATTTACCAAATTTAAATAATTAGAAAACTAATTTATTAATCATATATTTTAAAAGAATTTTTAATTTTATTACCTATAATATTAATGAACATAGTACTTTATAAAAAATTGTTTAATTCAAAACTTAAACGAACGTAGACTATTGTTTGTAAATTCAATATTAATAAAATACAAATTATATATGTTTTGGTTTACGGTTCATATTATTAGTATATTATTTAATTGACTTGTCCTTTCTTCGTACGGTTTTAGGTACATCGAGTGGACGAGAAGATAGCATTCGATCTATATTGTAATCAAAGATCTTAAAAATGATTAAAAATAAAAAATAACATGAAAAAACTATAAGTTTTGTTCTTGATGTTATATCATCTGAGTTTTATCCACTTATACATAGTTAACGTAAATATACGAACACCAAAGGTGTGTTGCGCTAGCGGCACCTAACAAACAATTTAGCGGAGAGGGGTCCGCCTTCGCTGGCTCTAGAGGCTCCGGAAGTGGGAATCTTTCGCGGTTACAGATCTGCATCAGCACAGCCATGGGGAGGCGAGGAAACAATCTTCCTCGTCGGAAGGCGGAGGCGACGGAGGAAAGAGAAGTCGGAGGCGGCCGATGGAGAGAGAGGAACAGTTCTTCGGGAAGCTTGGATATGGGCCCAAGAGAAGTGGGAGCAGAACGCCGGTTAGGAGGAGAAGCTGTCGGAGCTCGAACGCCGGCCGGAAGCCTCCATGTCGAAGCAGAAGCGGCTGCCTCGAGTCTCGTGCCTGGGAGAGAAGAAACTAGGGCCTTCTTCATTTCTTTCAGTTCAATTTGCACTATATATGACGAAATTATATGTAATTGATTTCGTAGCGTAAATCAAACTTAGCCATAAAATGAGTAATTTTTTTTTTTTTTTTACTTTTATAAACTTTTATCCCAAAAAAATATCATTCAAATGATATATGTACTATAATCTGTTCTTCTAAAATGTGAAAGGACTCTAACAACGTTGATTCCAAGTTGACTTACAATATTCAATTTCCATGTTCAATTAGTCCGAGATTTTGACCATAGGGTTTAACATTTTGTTAGTTTTTTTTATAAATTTTTTCAAAACCGAAACGAAAAGAGTTTACAGAAAACAATGACACCAGAAGGCATCTTACACTACCTCAACGGAGGTCATAAAAGAAAGAAGAAAACTCAAATCTGAACCATGAAACGTCTTCTTCAAGGACCAGTAAGCTGAGTGTCAGGCTTAGAGAGCATTGGCTTCAGAGACAATGAGATTATGAAGCCAAGAAAGGCCATTACGGACAATATATGACTGGTATCATTGATCACGGGTCACGCTCACCGCAATGGCAACAGCAACTTGGTTACTTACTTCCGGAATATAATCAAGACTCCAGGATTCAAAGGATATGAGGAATAGGAAAATCCCTTCCAGAAGCGGCCAAGACATGGGATAGTTATGAGGATGAAGCAACACATCTCTAGCTCAGGATAAAAGAGGACTCAGAGATCACTCTCTTAAGATGCATGTTTTGTAATGATTCAGCCGCCCAAAAAATACTCAAGAGTTCTGCATCTAGCTTGGAGACAATCCTGGAGTATGATCTCCGACTGTGGAATTTGGCATCCCCTTTGTCATCCCTCACCTACCATGAGACTCCGCAGTTTCTTTTCGGATTAATCCATGAGACTCCCAAGGGCGCGTTTAACATCACTAGTTTGACGGTTGATTCTTCTTATTAACTCCTTATTTGCATGTTTCTTTTGCTCATAGTTGTACACCTAAGAGATCAAAATCACAAGAAAAGGGAAAATATTAGCAACAAAAGAAAATAAAAAGGCTATAGTCTCAATTTGAATCCTAACTCTAATGGCAACCGTTTAATTCCCCGGAAACGGCGCCAAAAATTTGATGAGCCCAAATTTCACTTCCTAATGAGAGAAACCCTAATCCGGTTCCTAAGCTTTACAATTTATAAAGCCCTAAGTAACCGCAAGTGCACGGTTATGCCAATGTAATACTTAGGGGTCAATCCCACGAGGAATAATGATTGCAACTAGGCATGGGCGTTCGGGTTTTGGTTCGGGTTATTCGGGTTTTCGGGTTTTCGGTTTTAGGATGTAGAAACCGATCGGGTATTTTAAAGTTTTTTTCGGGTTCGGTTATTTACTTTCGGGTTCGGTTCGGGTTCGGGTAACCGAAAAATAATTTAAAAAAAAAAATAAAAATTGGTTAAATTTGAATAAAACTGGTAAAATTAAATAAAATTTGGTCAAATTTTAACAAATATAACTAAAAATTTCATATATTTTGGTTATTTTGGATCTCTCAATCATTTTGGTATAAAATTAACTCATATTTTGGATTTATAATTGTAATTTTAGGTTATCAAGTCTAAATATTATTAATATTTTGGATATATATATATATATGTATTTCGGGTATTCGGATATCCATTCGGGTTTCGGGTTCGGTTCGGGTTCGGTTTCGGTTTCGGTTTCGGTTTTTCGGGTTTAGAATTTAGAAACCGATCGGGTATTTTATCGGGTTCGGTTCCTCTTCTTCGGGTCGAGTTCGGTTCGCTACTTCGTGTTCGGGTATTATGCTCATGCCTAATTGCAACACTAGAGCTACAAGACACAAACTAATCTAGAGCAATTATTTTTGGGGTTTTTGAAATTTAGTAAGTAAGAAATGCAAGAAAGAAAGATGCAAGAAGTAAAATAAAGAAAAACACATTGGACCATGAGTTTAACTATCACAAGAGTGGATTGGCAATCAAATAATGATACATGAGTTAAGCACTATCCTAGGACATGGATCACAATAACAAGACTAACCCACTTTCGTGGCATTAACCACTTCACTAATTACCTAATAAAACTAAACTTTCATTTGTTAATTAAATAATCCATGAGCATTACAATCAAGTCTATTAAGTTCACTGATCACTCTAACATCAACTTTCATTGGCTAGGGAAGAAAAGCCCATAAAAGGTTTGGTTCAAGCATTTCATCAAACATCTTGCGGGCGTGAAATGTCTATGATCTAGATTTTGAGTGATCAAGTCAAAACTAGCATTAAGAAAAACCTAAACGAAGGATCTAATAAGATTCAACATAAATGATCATCATCTAACCATCAAATCATCATAATCTAGCATTACTCGTATCCAACTAAAAGCTAGCAACTAAACATAAAGAAAAGCAAAAGAAAAGACATAAAGATAAATGATAGATGTTGAAGAATCATTCACTAGAGTGGCATGAGAAGATGAAGATCATCGAAAAACATCAAGAGAAGAGTTTGGATCTATATCCAACTCTAGAGAGAAGAAAACTTAGGTTTTTACATGTCTAAAGTTGTATTTATAAGAAGGCAAAACAGAGCGGGTCGACCCGGAACAAACCGGGTCGGATCCAAAATATTCAGAAAATGCAGTTTGGATTGGTCAAGACAATCAAGGTACAGGCCGATCCCAGAGACACTGAAACTTTGCCTTCTTTTGTTGTCACGACCAGTTTGTGCAATTGGTCTAGTGACCGATCCCAGCTCCTCTTCAACCCATAACTTGCTTTGCTTCCACTTTCCTCCAAGTTCCACCCTCATTCCAAGTGTCCATGCGCATCATAGCTAGCTCCAAAGAACCTAAAAATGACAAAAAAACAACGATACAAATGCAAGAAAGTAGCTTAGAACTTTAAGATGATACTAAAATATGCAAATGAGACTCAAATGCAAGAATAGAGATTTGAAGTGACATGAAATAGAGTAAAAACGAATGAAAACAAGAGTTAAGAACACCTAAAATCTACAAATATCAGCTAAACAAACACAAATTATTTAAAGAAAATGGTTGATCAACAAGCTCCTTCTACATCCACTTCATTCAGACAATATTTTAATGATCTTCATGGAACTGGAAGCGACTTACCATATTATTAGATTACTAGTCTAATAAGTTGTGTTAAGTTTTTTTTAACGGCAATTATTTTGGGATTTTTATCTTTAATTTTTAATATTAATTATGTATTTTAAATTTTATTGTTTGCTATTTCATTGTATATCTTTTTATTTAATATATGTTGTTGTTGCATATTTAAATTTTAAATGATTATATAACTAGTTATTGTTAAGATAGTTTTAATTAAGTACAATATTGTTTGTTATTTCATTGTTTAAGTACAAAATGAAAATATATAAATAAAAAAATTCTACTCTAAAAATAGATAAATGAACTATGTTATTTCAAATATAGAGAAACACAATTTATTTCTCTATTTTTAGAGTATGATATAGACTATCATTGGAAAGAATTTTACTCTAAAAATAGAGTTTAAAGGCAAGAAGAGAATAACGACGCTCTTAAATAAACCATTTTTTTTTTTTACAACAAAGGCCGAGAAAGTCTCTTACATACAGATAAGAAACCTCTGATCAGCTGATCAGGACCATATCGTGGTTACATGATAATAACAACAAACATAAAAACAAAACAAAAAAGGTAAATACAAATTATTTTCCCCTTTCTCAAAACAAAAGTAGATCACTCCAAGTTAATAAAAAAAAAAAGACTTACTCCTTGGTGATTTCCAAAATAGTGGTAAGTCTTGGCTTCTTGTATCTTCTAAGAAGCAAAGAAGAGCAAACAACACTAACCGAAGAGAGTGCCATACATGCTCCGGCGGCCCATGGCGGCAATTGCACTCGCAGGACCGGGAAGAACACTCCTGCTGCTATCGGGATCGACACTATGTTGTACGCCATGGCAAAAACGTAGTTTAATCGGATTCGTGTTAGGGTTTTCCGGGAGAGATCGATGGCTGTTATAACATCTTCTAAGTTGTTTCTCATCAGAACATAATCCGCTGCTTCTATCGCTACATCCGTCCCTGCACCAATGGCCATTCCCACGTCTGCAGCGGCTAGAGCGGGTGAGTCATTGATTCCGTCTCCTACCATCGCTACCGTGCTTCCGTCTTTCTGCAACGAACGGATAACTTCGGCTTTTCCTGCTGGCATTACTTCCGCTCTCACGTCTTCGATACCAACCTGCACCCATGCCACACAAAAAAACTGTCATTTTCTACAAAAACACAACGAATTCGTCACTTATAGAGTGAGTATTTCAGCCGAACCAAACAAAACCAAAAAATCGAAATGATTTCGGTTAGAGTTTAATTATAATTTTACTAGAACCACTATAACCAAACCCAAAAACACACACCTAATTGCAGAGATTTGTGAATTAGGATTCTAACCTCTTTGGCGACTGCTCTTGCTGTTCTCCAGTTATCACCTGTAACCATTATAGGTCTAACACCCATTCTAAGGAGACCTTCCACAACCACAGTGGCTTCTCGCTTTAGCGGATCCGCGATTCCCATCACGCCGACTAATTCGCCACTATAGGCTACGATGACTCCCGTCTTTGCGCTTACTTCGAGATCCTCAACAAACTTCTCGACGTGGTCTGGGATGGTTATGGCGTTTTCTGACATAAGTTTACGGTTTCCCACCTGATCAAAGAGAAGAAGAAAAAACGAAATTCTTTCAGTTGTCGAGAACAGGACCAAAAGCAAGAATTTGATAATATATCATGGAATAAACCCCAACCAGAATCAGCTTCTCATTGACTAAGCATTGAATTCCTTTTCCGGGAAGAGCAGAGAAATCCGAGGTATCGAGTAACCATCCAGAGTTTTGAGACCCTTTGTTATTTGTTTCGCCGTCCTCGGCGGATTCATCAAAGAAGTGGAAATGCCGAGCGTATTCAACTATAGCTTTTGCCAATGGGTGTTCACTGCTAGCCTAAGGAAATTAAGAGATGATATGAATAGCATTAGCAACAGTTTATATATCACTAACAATCCAAGAAGCTAGGAAAGAAGATTTATCTGACCTCAGCAGAAGCAACAAGTGTGAGGAATTCGCCACGGTCCATCTCTGAGAAGACTTTAGCGGTTGTCACGGTAGCTTTTCCTTGAGTTAAGGTGCCTGTTTTGTCAAAGATTACATACTTCACTTTGTGAGCTTTCTCCAATGCATCACCTCCTTTGATCAATACACCATTGGTTGCTCCAACTCCTGTTGCCACCATAACAGCGGTCGGTGTTGCCAAGCCGAGTGCACAAGGACAAGCAATTACCACAACGGATATCGAAAACATAAGCGAGAAAACAAAGTGAGTCCCATTTTTCGGCAGCCATTCTTCTGGGTAAGCTCCAACAGCTCCAGCAATTGACCTACAAAATAATTTCATTCTAGACATGAGAACAAATTTATCCACATGCTTCGCTATTGGATAATGGTAAAAGCTAAGGTACTAGATCTCACCAGCCCACTAAAGTGAACAATGCCAAAGTAACCACTACCGGAACAAAAATACTTGCAACCTGCAAACGAGACAAGCAAGATAAATTTGTTTCCCTGTTAATGAATTATATCACAAAGGAACACGCAATGACACCACTGGGTGACATCCACATTTATTGACACGTTTATATAGTATACTTACATAATCCGCAAACTTCTGAATAGGAGCTTTAGACATTTGGGCCGTCTCGACCAAACTAATAATCTGGCTCAGAACTGCATCAGATCCCACTTTTGTAGCTTTCACGTGAAGAACACCATGCATATTAATAGTACCCCCGATTACTAGTGAATCAACCTCTTTTGACACAGGAACTGATTCACCCGTCACCATACTTTCATTGACATAACTTGAACCCCACACCACAACACCATCTGCAGGGATCTTTCCACCAGGAAGAACTTTTAATGAATCACCAGGCTGAATCAGTAATGCATCTATCTCTCTTTCCCCTTCAAGCTTTCCTCCTATAAAATGGAAGAACTAAATGAAACTGAGCTTAAACAAATTTGAATAGTTGAGCTTTAATTGTTTTTAAAGATTTCACACACATTGATCAACGATCTCATTAGGAGCATTTTCCAGACAGCCAGCATATCGATGCAACAATCAATTAAGGATAGAACAAGCAAGTACCTTTGCCTTCGATTAGTAAAATCGCTGTTGCTGGAGTAAGTTGTACTAGTTTCTTCATAGCATCTGAGGTTTTCCCCTTTGCAAGAGATTCCAAATATTTCCCCAGCAAGACAAAGGTTATCAGCATGGCGCTTGCATCAAAGTATGTTGGAGACCAAAACCCAGTGACTGCCCCATATAAAAGAGCAGCAACAGAGTAGAAGTAAGACGCTGACGTGCCCAGAGCGACCAGCACATCCATGTTAGTTGAACCATTTCGAAGAGCTCTCCATGCTGCAACATAGAAGCGCTTGCCAATAACAAACTGAATAACACTTACCAAAGCCCATTTCAACCAATCACCAATCATGAAGGGTCCACATCTCCATACCAGTACGGTATCAAAAAGAGCAATATGGGGGCATATTACTTGGATGAAGAAGAGAGGAATCTGGATTAAGAAAAATAACATTTTTTAATTAATGATATTAGATAACAGATTCAAGACAGTTGAATGCGTCATAAATGGTGTGCATTCCATAAAGGATGAAAAGCTGATAAGTAACTCACACTGAGAGAAAGACTGGAGATAAAACGCCGAAACATATTTGAGGCCTCGCCAGTATCTTTCGAAGTCAACCTTTCATAAGGGCTCATGACACGCAGCTTGAACTTCCCATATCCTTCTTCTTCAATCCCATCAACCAATAATCTCGAGCTTACAACTTCCGGATCAAACACCACCTCAAGTTCCCCAGATATCCTGTCGAGACGAAATTGTCTAACCCCATTCAATCTGGTAAGTATACCTTCTAGAACCTGAGCATCAAGCTCGTTTAAGATGCCATCAACCCTTAAAAGGAGTTTGTCCTGCTGATTGCTCTGCACAAGCGACCCCTCAAAGCCAGCATCTTCGATTGCATTAACAATATCATCTTTGCTGATTACATTTGGATCATACTCAACTTCTCCTAATGATGTAGACAAAGCTACCACAGCTCTTTTCACTCCAGGAAGATCTCTAAGAATGCCTTCAACCGAGTTAACACAAGCTGCACATGTCATGCCTCCAATTGTAAACTGTCCGACCAAAGTAGCCTGTGTTTTTGTCCCAGCAGTAACAGCCTCTGCCAAAATCTCTGCCTCAAATCCAGCATCCTCTATAGCTTCTTTAATGTCCTCTTCCTAAAACCGACACAATTAAATGCTTCAATCAGAAATAAATTGCAAAAAGTAAGCTAACGCGCTTAAGATCTAAACTTGGGATATCTTAAAATCCACCAAATAAGATTTATACCAAAGCAACAAAAATTTATTACTTTCCCAAAATAATCAAACGAATTTCAGCTAAACATTCTAATATCGAAGACAAATTAGAGGGGAATCGAAAATGGAAACAAATTATTAAAAACCTTGACTAAACTCGGGTCGAAGACGACATCGGCTCTGTTCTGTAACAAAGCAACGGAGGCTCTCAAGACGCCATTAACGCTCATCAAAGCTCCTTCAACGGAATTAGAACAAGCAGCACAAGTCATACCGGTTACTCCGACCTGAATCTTCCTCAAACCGCTTCCACCTCCTTCCTCGATCTTAGTCAAAAAATCTGCGTTCTCTTCATCATCATCATCATACGAATCCAGAAGACGAACTTCCTCCATCGCACCGATCTCCGCCGCCGAAGATCCAAGGCCATCTCCGGTGATCGGAGTAAGCTGTAAATCCCGTCTACTCGGCGCCATTTCCGGTGAGATTCCGACGTCAAGCAGACGGAGAAAAAATCGAAGAAGGTGAAAAGAGGAAAATTCTTCGACGATGATGTTTGAATTTCAGAGACCCATTTGTTTTCCTGTTTATGTAGAAATAATGGATGATTTGCTTTAGTGAGATGAGGAACAAAAAAAATAAAAAATTTTAAAAAAACAAAGATTATTTTTGTAAGATAGAGAAAGTGGAGAAAGCAATTTCTCAACTAAAACACGCACCTGATTATGACAATATTACCCCTGATTTATTGGGTTAATTACGTATAATGGGCTTCTTGTTATCGTCATTGTACACGACCAAATAAAGAAAGAAAAACTAAATCTATTTATTTACTGGCAGAATCTATTTTATCCAAGTTTTTTTATTTGGTAAAAAAGTTTAAGAAAACAAAATTCGCCGTCTGTGGGGATCGAACCCACGGCCACGGGATTAAAAGTCACGCGCTCTACCACTGAGCTAAGACGGCTTTGTTACAAGAATACTATTTAAAATTTATAACAAGTAAAGATATATAGTACTGCTGATAGAAAAACAAGTTATTTTATTATGAGAGGATCGAGGAAGAAACAGGAAATTTGTTTTCGATAACCAGAAAAAAAAAAAAGAGTTTGAATGATAAGTCAGATTTATCTGTTTTTCACCATATTAATATTGATTTTTTTTTCTTTCTTTAATGTTTTCAATTCTTATGTCGTAAAATATCAAAACATACAAGCCGTCCCAAAAAAAAATCTGTATATTATAAAATCATAACATTTTTGAAAAACTCCAAAAAAAAAAAAATCTTAATATATAATAGTCGAAATGGCTCTTTCCAGCGATGATACTTCATCATTTGACCGCCAATAAAAAATTAACATGTATATAAGAAAGCTTAAAAAATAATTAATTTAAATTTAATTATCAATAAAATCATTGAAGTATCAACATCAAATAAATGATACTTTCAAAATCATTAACACATAAAAAATAAATGAAATTCGAATTTAATTGAAAATCATCATAAAAGACTTAAAAGTATATATGTCATCAAAATAAATAAATTTTAATTTAACTATTATTAAAACAAAAACATAAAAATGATATTTTAAAAATCGATAAAGACTAAACATAAAAAAAAACTGCATTTAATTTTGAAGCATCATAAAAGTATAAATACAAGATATTAAATTATTTTTTTTATTTTTATTTTTCGTGTGATTTAGTTGTCATCTTCAAGTTATCAGAATAAAAAAAGAACAATAAATTAAGAAAGTTTCAACTGAAAAACCCAAATAAAGAGAAAATAATAAAACAACATATAACATTCAAGAAACAGTAGATAACAAGTTATATACAAGAATTTTAAAACGTAGAAAACATAAAAGGATTGAAACAAAGAAATATACAAAAATTTTAAGACGTAGAAAATTAAGATAAAATAAATGAAAAATATGTGAAAACAAAAACTCAAATTATAAATTGAGAAAGTTATAAATTATTATAACATTGAGATTTGGATGAACGTAAAAAGTCTGAAAAACAAATAAATATTCGAAAAATAATAGATCGAAGAAATTATTAGGGTCATAAAAAAGTTTATAAAAAAATCGATACAGAAGATTGATAGTCAAATTGTAAATTGTAAGTCTGAAAACATATTGTATCTCAATAATTTTATTGACAACACAAATCAAATATACACAAATAAAATAAAACCCGCGCCTAGCGCGGATTCTTTTCTAGTGAAAATAAAAGCCGTAAGAAAAAAATCAATTAAAATAAAAAATGATCGCAAGAGCTTCTAGAGCCTCATCAATTGGATTTGAGTTTGATAGTATATTCTTAGTAACATATTAAATGACATTTATTGTTGATTTTGATTTGTCTCTTGTTGATTAATTTGTTAGTCTATCATATACACTCGCTCAAAGTATGGATGCTAGATAATTATTGTTTGACGTCGTCGTCGTCGTCGTCTACTAAATGATTTAAATCTAAATTCAACACTATAGATTCATAGTCTCATAGACCCATAGTTGTAGACGAACAAAAAAAAAACACCATAATGCTAAATGTTTTTGGCACATTACATAGCTCTTTAATTGTTTTTTTTGTTTTTCTATAGCAAATTAGTTACAACTACTATTTTCCCCACACCTAGTTACTACTACAACTTCCTTTTCGTGGAAAAAGATGATTTAATGGATCTAGTCCGTTTCCAATTAGTGGGATGTATTTGAATTTTTAAATAGTACTGCAATAAATGCGAAAAACTATCAATTTATAACACAGACAACATGTGGTTACAATCCAGAATTTCATATGAATTACTATAAAATTTGGCCAATTAAAAATATTTAGCTTAACCGGTTATATGAGTCTTTTTGAAATCTCTATAACTAGAAATCAACCCGCACTAGTTATATAGCGCGGAGTAATTTTTATTTCAAAATTATTTTAAAATTTAAGAAAAATTGTTTTTTATCTGAATTTTAAAATATGATTAACTAATGATTATAGATAGAACTATCAACCCGGACTAACATGTCTACTTAACCCGTTTTGCAATAAGTGAAAATATTATTCGGGTTAACCCGCAAAAACCTATAATCTTGAAAACATAACTCTAATATGCACCATTTAATGACTATGATTTTTGTGGTCAGTCCACAAACTCTTTACAAAATCAATTTTCTCGTGTCTAACTCTTTATAAAATTAGTAAAATATTTTATAATAATTATAGTGAAAAATATTGCAAGATTTCAAATATATTTTTCTTTGAATATGTATGGATTGATTATTATTTGATAATATCATAATTATTAAGAAACTAAATAGTAAAGAACATCTTTGATGAAAAATAAACACTTTCCATATTCTCATCAATAATTTTAAAAGATAACTATATCATTTCCTATTTCAATTATTTTTTCTTATTTATAATGACATTTCATGTAATAAATTACAAAACAAATTTCATTTTCAAAAATGTCTTCTTAAATAATATTATAGAGATATTATTTAAAAAGACATTTTTGAAAATGAAATTTGTTTTGTAAGTTATTACATATTATGCCATATTACAAATTAGAAAAGATAATTGAAATAGGAAAATATATAATTGTCTTTTAAAATGATTGATCAGAATATGGAAAGTATTTATTTAGCATTAAAGAGGTTATTTACTATCTAGTTTCTTAATTATTTTTAATATTATATATTTTAAAATAATAATAAATCCATATATATTCAAAAAATATCTATTCGAAATCTTGCTATATTTTTCACTATAATTTAATATATTTATTTGAATATATATCAAAATAAAAGTTGAAAAATATTTTTCTAATTTTATAAAAAGTTAGACACAAGATTTTTTTTTTTTAAGAGTTGGTGAACTATCCACAAAACTAGAGTCATTAAACGGTGCATATTAGAGTTATGTTTTCAAGATTATAGGTTTTGCGGGTTAGCCCAGACAAATTATTCCGTTTGACAACTATATCTATAATCATGAGTTAGACATAATATAAAATTCAAATAAAATCAATTTTTCTTAAAATTTAAAAAAATTACTTCGCGCTATAATTAGCGCGAGTTAAGTCCTAGTATGAATATGAGTTGAGCGGTGCATTTAGTGAAGAATGCTTTGTCATATAACTATGGATCCGTCACAAATTCATTAAATGTTGATTAAATATCTAATTAATCTACTGCAAAAAATCTATACAAAAAATTCTAATTAAAACAAAACTAGTATCATTGATTTTTATGAGAAGCTTTAATTTAGTTATTTTTTGTTGGCTTCATTTTACATCCATAGTGTTTCGGAGATTTTTCGTCATTTGGGAGGGGGAGTGTTTTCTCAGAACTGCGACACTCAAATTAATAAACGAGAGAAAGAAGGACCATGGTTAATTTTGGCGTCGGGTCCGGAAAAAGTCAAAAAACAGGGAAGAAATGTTAAGTGACTTTGGGTCCGGATTTTGGGAAGGATCCGCAAAGTATCTGAAGTTTGAAAGGTGATTTATGGTGAAGAGAATGGAAGAGGTGGGAGATTTTGGGTGATTCCAGCCATTAAGGTGCACATTCGTGGACTGTCGGAGACCCTGGGAAGGTCTTGTGTTTTGAGAGAAAAAATAGTCTTTAAGTGTATATTGGGAATTTTAGGGTAAAAAGTTATGTCCCCTAACTCCGGGGAGTGCATGAGCTTTTATAGAGATTACCTGACCCGGGTCGCATTTCCGGATGTCGGGTTGAATCCTGGATCTTGTGAGCTAGATTTTGGTACGACGTAATTGAGTGCTTTTCTGCACCATTTGCCACCAAATGGCTATATCCCATGTTGAGTCAGACTATGTTCCAGCGGCTTTGGCGCTGTGTGGTCTGCACGCCCCATGATGCACGTCTCCCTAAACGTCTTGATGAGTCGCTTTCGTCCGTCTCTGTGCGTCTGAAACCGTGTAGTACGAGTTTTTATTAAGTCTTAGACGCGAATATTTTGAAATACGAAGTGTAGTTCATGGAGGGAAAATAAAGATATTCCTGCGCATTGTATTGTCATTTACCTTTCCCGATAACCTTGCCAGGGATATCGGGTTATTCTTACATTTCTGGGTATTGCTACCCGGTTGTTTAGGATCTTACCTTCCCGAGCATTACTGCTCGGTTTATGTTGGTGTAGTCGGGGTATCTACATGTTCCTGCCCGAGTCACTCGTCTCCTTACTTTCCACTCTTGCTATTCGAGAATGGTTTTGAGAGAAGGTGACTCTTTATTATTTCGGGACCACTCACCTCCTTACTTCCCATTCCCGTTACTCGAGAATGGTTTTGGAAAAAGGTGGTGGCTCATGACATGTCCTAACATGTCATAAAGTTCGACCACCTAACCTCGTAACTACACCTTCTCTTAACGATGCATTTTTAGAATAAGTGATCGTTTACTCTACTATAACACATGTCATCATACTGTCCTAAGGAAAATTATTTATCCCCGATACATATTCCCAAAATCGCATTTCTAGTGATTTATGCTATACTCTTTAACTTGTTTTTTCTTTCTTTTCTTTTTGCTATGATAGAGGACGGTTTACTTTATTGAATTTGAAATTATTACAGACAACCAAATTTCTGAAACATTGGAAAGTAAGTAACTTTGAAATAGTTAGTCAGTTTTCTTTTGTTGGAAATGTGACTTCCACTCCACTGATCAAAAGCCAATACACCAAATATACTTTCTCTCTGTCTTCATCATTATGCTTTCTAAGAACAAAAGACACAAGAAAAACAAAGGAAAAGATAATAACATTGGAACCTTCCACTAATAAATGGTCAAGAGATAAGCTTTGACCTAAAAGTATATTTTAAGTAATCATAAAAAAGGTAATCATAAAAACAATTTAGAACGTATTGTACATATATTATTTGACCTAAACGTATAATTTAAGAAATCATAAAACAAGTTATAACGGTAAAAAAAAAAATGTATAAAACTAGTATTTCAACAAAGAATCATTAGACTCAACAAATTTTTTTTTTTCAATTATTATAATCAATAAATTTCTTGATTACTAAACAATAACCAACGACGTCAGTTACGTGCTCTTTAAAAATATTATATGTATCTTTCACTTCTTTTTAGATCATTGTTATCTTTTCGTTTTGTACACTTTTCCTTTTTTCTGAAAGCAATTCTCACGAAGTTCCAATATAATACGTTTTCATGTTTTGAAAATAATTCAAATAAGAAAAGTATCTATTAGAAAAAGGATCTCGTAATCAGCCAAAAATTACAAAACACGCATCAAAAAACTTTGTTTGGTGCATGATCCACCTACCATATTAATATTTAATTCAAATTGCCTTTATAGTCTCGTGTGCATCTTTTATCTTAAAAAATGAGTTAGATATAAAAGAAAAAACAAGAATAGTAATTAAGTTTTCGTAAGTCAAATGCAAGTAATGTTATACTATAAGTCTATAATGATGTCAAAGTAATTAGGTATTAGGTATATCGCAACCAAAACCAGAAAAGCCTTTAAAGTGTTCTTGCTTAATGTCTTAAAAACCAATCCCATTATTCCAAACTCACATTTTTACTAATTTAGAATATGTTTATGCGTTACATTAAATTAAACGCAACACAAGGAGAATAAAAAGTCAAGAAGTCGTTGAACATGGCCTGGAGGCTAGTCTAGCAATTTCCTAGAAACTTGAGACAAATGATGTATAGTTGAACAAAGATATAAGTTTAGTTGAGCTAACGAGAGTTGGTTAGTGTGTAATGTGTCAAATTCTTGAGTTGTTTTTTTTTTTGACCAATTCTGATCAAAATCTTCACATCAATAATGTCTCCAACGACAACCAGATTGTGGAATTCATTATCACTAAAGCATATTAAATGTCAGGAGAAGATGAACCTTCTAAACTATTCAGAGTCTTTCAAACTTCTCTTTCAATACCAGTCCAGAGGTATATAATCCGGTTAAGATAATTCGCTAAACCGGAATCGAATTTCCAACAGAAATAAGTAAGGTTTCTACTTGTAGCATTACAATCTAAAGTGTCTGGTTTTACACAATCCAAACCGACCAGTTAGATCACTAAAATAGCTTCTCCATTCTCTTACACAAGCTTTACAATCAAAAAAATTTAGCCAAAGATAAAAATGGAAGTTCCAATACATATACTGCTTCTTCACCGATTTGCGTCATACCTACAAAACTTAATAGCATATAGTACCGTTTTGATTGCAAAGACCTAAACAAAGCCAACACTGGTAATTTCAATGCAATTTGACTGAAGACTTCAATCGTCACCAGGAGAATTATCAGTCACCATCTTCATGGATTTTTCTTCTTCTTCTTCTTCGTGTTCTGCATCGGTGTTTGGAGTTTCAGCGTCTGTGGTGGGTTCACATTGCTTGTTTGTCGCATTTTCAGATTCTTGTTCCTCTTGTTTCACATCCAAAGGCTCATCTGAATGAATCAGAAGTTGTTCATTCTCGTTTTTCTCACCGGTTTCTAAATTTGAGTCTCCATCTTGGTTGGTAGATTTTGGTTCAGAGATTTTGCTCTCTAGCGAGATTGATCTTGACGTACCAGTGATTTCCTCTAGACTTGATTTTGGTGCTTCAGACGGCCCTGCCGCTACCGCAGAATTTTCTTCAGTTGGTGGAAATCTGATTGGCTCTGAGGAAGATGGTTCTGTGATGTTTAGGTTGTTAGGTGGTAAATTGGGTTGAGAGGACCCTGAAGTTTCACCTGATAGAGACTGTGGAGGCAAAGGAGGAGTTGAGGATGTTGTTGGATTGCCTTGAGAGCTGCTTTCTACAACATTGTGGCTGCTACTAGCAATGTCTGTAGTCATTTGACTCGAGTGATGTGATCTACGTTTCTTTTTCTTTCTCAGACTGTGTCTTGGATCTCTAGGAACAGGAGGCGGCGGCTCTGGTATCACAAATGGTGGAATGGTAGTAGAATCTTTACCATATAAAACGCGGACTGATTGAGCTATAGCTGACACGGTTGGAGGTAGAGTGGGTGGTTCAGGTGACTTTGCAGCGGGAACAGTTACAGCATCTCGTAACCAATGAGGTAGCTTGTTCTCTGAAGAGCTACATCCCAATACATCTTTCCCCATCGGATTGGAGAGATTCAACACTCGATTTGGATTAAGGAGAGATGGATTGGCTGATCTTCCCAAGAACACATTGTTGCTTGAATCAAGCATTGGAGGTAACGGCATATCTAGAAACAAAGGTAGTTTCCCGCGCTTAATGGCATCCCGTTTTTCGTCGGTTCTCTGTGTGTTTAAGGAGCTTAAACTATCCAAACCCAATGAACCTAGATTGCCCATTCCAAGAGAGTTGAGCGGAAAAGGCTTATCATTGGGAATATTTGTCGATGTCCCTGATCGTTCAGATGGTCCAGCAGAAGGATCCCCAGAAAGGTTGTCAGTGCACAGATTTGCCATAGGAGGAAAAGGCTCACTTCGAAATCCCAAGTGATCAGATGGCTCAAATAATGGAAGGGTAGATGCTAAATCGCTGAATCCAAGCTTTATGTCTGTGAGGTGGGATTGGAACCTTGGAGGAGTAGCATATTTAGTTCCATGTAAAGCCCGATTCATTATACCTTGGGGAAGGCCAGGAAACAAGGGAGATTTGGTGGACTTATCTGTCCTGCTTGATTTAGATGGAAGAGAAGAAAGGCTATCCAAGAATTTACGCTGCTCTTCTTCCCACCTCGCTGCCAAGTACTCCGGAGTTTTAAATTTAGAAAATTTTAGCCTTGGATCTCTGAGAATACTCTCCCAATTTCCATACCCATGTCTGCGAACCCCAATCCAGAGAGAATCTAGTTCATCCTCGGACCATGCATCTACTCTTGTTTTCTTTTTCTGTAAGTGCCCAATTCCAGAACCTGTTCTTAACATTATATTCTCCAGTACCTTTCGATGGTTCTCCGGGATAGATGAAAGAGCTGATGGAAACTGATCCAAACCCAAAGGCGGTAATTCCTTTTCTTGTTGGCTTAATACAGGTGGATCCATAGGAGGGATTTTCATATTTGGTAAAAACGGCATTGGTGGTACGGCAAATAGGTCTTGCATAGAATGACCAGTACCTTCAAATCTTTTCCTCAACGAAAGATTGGCCATGATTTCTTGATGCGAAGTTCCCATGGTTCTCGGCTGAAATGGAAATCGAGGAAGCAGCTTATCATCAAATGGTAGGTTAAGTAGCGGAAACTTCTCCTGGAAATCAGCAAAAGCAGCACCAGAACTTCGAGGACGCTCAAAATCCCCTGACAGAGGAAACTGCAATGTGCATAAGATTTTTAACCCAAATATAAGTATAGAATGTGTTTATGTTTAATATGTATGTGTACGGGACGTAAATGTGTTAGAAGAAATTGCATTTGCATGTAAAGGAGGGAGAGAAATACCGGACGAAGTGGAAGCCAACCATCCATATTACTAAGAGGCTGCTGAGAAGGTTCCTCCTTTACATGATGTGGTTTTAGTTTACCCATAGAAGGCTCCTGGTTGTTTACTTCCCTCTCAACCGAGCTCAATGTTTGGGGTAGATTGAAAGGAAAATGGGGTCCTGTTATGGTTCTGTTCTGTCTACTACTTGGACGAGAATAATTTCTCCGGGATGGTTCTGATTGAGTAAAATTAGGAGCACACAGTCCAAGAACTGGCAGGTTGTTTGGGGGTAAAGATGGCGGACATTCTGCGCCATGATGATGTTGGCTTGGAAGATCTGGTGTAGGATCTGAAGAACTGTCTAGCCTTAGCGAGGTAGCTTTCCTTTTCTGTGCATCACATTGTTGGCTAGCTTCGTCCAAATCCATCATCGCAGGGCTTTCTTTGTCCTGATTAGCTGCTTCAGTCACCTGATCCAAATTGCCATTAGGAATTGAATCTTCAACAGAATTCCTTTTTGCAAGCCTATTTTTTTGCCTTTCTCGCAGCTTCGCACTGTTTTGCAGAAAACAAAAATACTGTTATTCAAGATCTTGAAATAAGCATGAGAAGGAGCTACAGACTTCACTTCACCAGCAAATTAATATGACTATCTTCTAACCAAGTATTGATATTGATATTGATATTGATATTGATACAGAATCTTCTCTAGTCTTCTCATCAAGAAATATCGCAATATCTAGTCTAAGTAAAATATATCGGGAAGCAGACGTGAATTCATCTAATACATGGAAAAGGTACAAAGCATCCAACTTCATTATTATCCACCTAGCAAATATCGAACAATGAATAGACTTAGAACTTTAACTTACAACTTTTCTTTTAGGGCTCGCCCTGCAGGTGTATATTCCTTCTTAAGTTCTGGTTCTGGTTCTTTCTCATCTTCACAGCCACTCTGCAATAATTATAAAACAGGAATACTGGTAATTGACATGACAAAGGTATTCATAGCCACACAAATATACTTTTGGGTGTAGAGTAAAAAGGTTACCTCGATAACAGCTCCACTTGTATGTGGGGCATATGCTTCCCTGTATGAAACAGCCTTTCTCAAACGCTTCCCTCTACCAAGTGCTGCTTCTTCCTCGCTCTGATATCTCTCCCATCTACAAATACAGTTGTCAGCATGAAAATCAGCTAACAAGTAATAAGTAGTCAAAGCAAGAACGTATGCTGCCAACATCATTTTGACCAAAGTAAATAACAGAGCAAAGTCGCTGAACTCGAAGCAAAAGGGAATCCAACCTCATACGCAGAAGCCTGTCCCATTCATTTTCTTCCGTAAAATTAACTACATCATCATCTTTCCTCTCTGAACTCTGTTCACCAGTATCATCAGTCACCAGAGCAGGTGATTCAGCTCCAACTTGTTCTTCAGCTGTTTCCTCATTCCATTCCACAGGCTGTTTAAGAAGAAATATACAAACCATTAACAACGGGAGCAATATAATTATCATTTGAACAAAAACGTACACAATAAACATTTTAACTATGTAGCTTCGTTCACCAAAAAAAAAAAAAAAAAAAAAAACTATGTAGATTAAAGCAACCAAAAGCATTCTTCAGGTGATACACGGGTCATTTCAGTAAATACAGTGAGGCATATTTTACTGTTCCTCTTTAATCAGCTAAGCTTTACTGTCTACCAATTCCAGGTAGAAATTTTGTCCTATTTGAGACACAAAATGCAAAAGAAAAACTTGCATCTGGAAATCATATCATAACAGTGCATATCAGTTGTGACTAAAAGAGGTTCATATCAACATGTCATTTAGCAAGACAAACATATAAAGGTAATTCCTCACCTTTACGGAGCCGAGCATATCATTCTCCAACTCGGTATCAGCGCCATCGGTGGAGGCTGATTGAAGATTTGACCGGTCAAGCAACTTCATAATTGCAATTTCATCCCAAACAATGTTCCCATTTCCATCTGTACATTTGTCCTGGTAAACATCTCCGAGGCCACCACCTTTTTTCCTGCTCTTGCTTTCTAAATCCATGATTACATCTAAGTTGCCATTACTTTCAGATGTATCTTTCTTGTTCTCACCAGCAGAGTCACTGAAAAGTTCTTCGGTCCCCCAGCGCAGAATATCTTCAAATTCCTTCTGAGATCCGGACTTGTTTACAAAAAGCTGATCGAGCATCAACTTCTTCTTGGCCAGCTGCAAAATACGCTCTTCGACACTGGCACGAACGACAAGTCTATATACCAAAAGTCGTTTGGATTGTCCAATTCGATGAGCTCTATTCATGGCTTGTATATCAGCGTGAGGGTTGAAATCAGAGTCATAGATAATAACAGTATCAGCCGTTGCCAGATTGATACCAAGACCACAGGCACGTGTCGATAACAGAAAAACAAACCGATTTTTGTCTTGGTTGAAACGTGCTATAGCTGCCTGACGATCAGCTACAGCAACAGAACCATCCACCCTCTCAAATGTTTTAGGCCCAAATTCTATATTCAGATAGTCCTCCAGAATGTCTAGAAGCTTCGTCATCTGTGAAAATATCAGAACTCTATGGCCTTCCTTGTGTAGCACCTTAAGCATGGAGTGCAACAGAGTCAACTTGGCTGATGCTTTTATTCTCATATCATGAAGAAACTCCAATGACCCAGACTCCGGCTCCGTACCTGGTATGAGATATGGGTGATTGCACACCTTTCTCAACTGCATCACTATGTTAAGCATTGATTGTTGTGCTACCCCTTTCCCGATATTTCGTAGTATCTGATAGTTCTTAGTTAGCATTGCCCGATAATATTCAGCCTGGATTGATGTCAACTCAACAGGGACCATCCTCTCTGTCTTTGGAGGAATATTCTGCATGGCATCCTTTTTAAGTCGGCGAAGCATATGAGGAGCAACAAGTTTCTTCAGTTCCTCTACTTTCTCAGCACTTGTCAGATCATGGAACCTCTCCTCAAAAGAAGACAAAGAAGGGAATGAAGATGGTTGCAAGAAGTTGAGCAGGTTATACATCTCACCAATGTTATTTTGAAGAGGGGTGCCAGTCAAAAGTACACGGTGTTGAAAAGAGAATGTGTTGAGCAAGCTAAACAGTTTACTTTCTGAATTCTTTAGCCGATGCCCTTCATCAACCACAAGAACTTCCCATGGAACTCCACGTAAATGAGATGAGTCGGCCAGAACCATTTCATAAGTAGTTAAAAGGACATTAAATTTGTAGGGCTTCATCTTCTTGGCCGTCACAGTAGAATTCTTAGCATGCCACTCATGGTCTCGAATTATGGCTCTTGCTTTTGCGCCTCCATGATACTCCACAACATTAAGGAGTGGAGCCCAAAGAGAAAACTCGGATAGCCAGTTCGGCATTGTTGAAAGTGGAACCAAAACTAAACAAGGTCTTGCAACTCCAAATTCAAAATAAAGTGAGGAGAGAAATGCACTGGCAGAAATTGTTTTCCCAAGCCCCATCTCATCAGCAAGTATTACATTTTTCGATTTATGCCAGCATCTACGCAACCAATTCAAGGCCTCAAGTTGATGGGGAAATAAGGCGCCTCCTCTAAGCTCTTGAGGTTGTTCTGTGAGGGTAATAACTTCACTTTGCTGACCCTCATTCCTTGCCCTTGGGGAATTACCCTTAGTGATATCCCTTTCCAATGTTTTCTGCTCATACTGCTGAAAAAGATCTATCAAATGGGGTGATTTCTTAAGAATAGGCTCCTCCAAGCTCTCCCATGTGCATTCATCATAAGCTAGACCTGTCCATTTTACATAAGCTTCTTGGTTACCTTCTTTTGAAACTCGAAGAGCAATTATTCGCTGAGGCTGTTTCCATTTATCTTCACAGATATTTATTACAGCTGTTCCGTACTTTGATTTGTAGTTTTCTAGTTTTCTTTTAGCAAGACCTTTGAGGTCCGCCTCAGAAATCCAACTGTTATGGATATTAGATTTTCCCACCCATTTAACAAGAAACTCATATGACACAGTCTCTCCATTAAGATCTGAAACTTTACCGGCAACAGGCTCCTCAACTTCTTCCCCAGGCACAAGGCAATTTTTCCCCGATTCCTGATGTGCATCTGTAAGTAACTCCCCACCAACAGAGACAGGTATTTCGCTAGCTTTTATATCTTCATTATCCACATGTTTACTCAATGTGGCATCAGAACTGTCTTCTGAGAGCATATCTTCTTTAAACTCAGCCAAACCCTCAGTACCTACAGCAGATTCATCCATATCTTTATCCTTCATGCATGAATCCCTGGAACTTTTACCTGTCTCAGAAGAGTAATCTATTCTGTCCTCGGCAACAACTAATTCAGCATTTGTATCTTGCACTGAGCTATCTCGCTGGTCATTAGCTAGTAAATTATCAGAACACAAGTCATCTGAAAGAGCACTATACAGCGAGGTTTTATTCGGACCTTGGATTCGACATCCTAAAACACGATCCACCTGATAGGAACCACAAACAAGAAGAAAATCATATATTACCAAGCATGAACAACACATAAGTTTCCAGGAAAGAAGGCACATCATCAAAGACAATTCTAAAGGAACAAGAAATTTTCTGATGGTTGATTACCTGTAGGTTCGCAGGAGGAACGGAGTTTTTGTCATCCAAATAACTGGAAGATTTATCTGTGTCACGTATTGCACGACGTTCTTCCTTGGAAAGCTTCTGCATTGTTAACACATAACTGGATAAGAACATATACTAAATGAAAGATGATACAAGATCAACTGCGAATAAAGAATGTAACCAATAGGACTATTAAACATGGTTTGTTAGAGATCTCAACTCTATATAATCTTGCTTTTAAAAATCCTAATGAATAAAAACAAACTATTCCAGTTGAAAGAGAGATTCACAATTCATCTGCCGAATTAGAGGTATAGTGGTATAGTACATGTATCACAATGCCTTGTGAGAAACCACTCCACTAATAAACCGGCAAATCATATTGAGGTTGGGCAGGGAGATTAAATATACAAATGTTGCAGAATGTTACCAGAACAAAATGTCACACTGGTTAATAAGAACTTAAATTCACAAGAGCACAATCTTTAGGACAGAACAGGAACATTATATGCAGTATTGACCAAAGACTCTTTACATTAATGCAGAAGATACTCACCATTAAATACAGAGTAGAATGTCTACAACAACCTATGATAATTAGGAAAACATACCTTCACTTTCTCTGGTATTTCCACCTTGGACTGAGTTTTGGACAAGGATTTTAAAGTCACACGATTTTTCTTTTTCTTTTTTTTCGAAGACTCCGATGTTTTTGTATTCTGAGAATCCACTTTGGACAAACTTTTCTTTGCACGTTTCTTGTCAGTCTTGCACCTTTTAAGAGTTTCCCCATCATTATGTTCACGCTTCCGTTTTTTCCTTTTACCTTTTCCACTCTCCGCTTCAACAATTGTCTTGTCTTCCACAATCTCGCTGAAAGCATGTTCCGATTTCTCCACAGGTGCTTCATGATCTTTTTGGGTATTTGATAGTTTAGACTCGGAGAGATCTTCACGGGAAGGCGAATCTGCAGTGGGTATGACAGGTTTTCCCAGATCATCTTCTCCATGAGACGATGAATCGGCTCGGTCATCCACAGATGCATGACCAAGCTCAGCAGAACACCCATCCATTGGGGAGGAATAAACTTCCTTTCCTACGGATTTGCTCTCCTCAGCCGAAATAGATTTCCCCTTCTCTGAAGATTGTTCTCCAGAAACTATAGAACTGCAATAAATCTGGGAAGCTCTCTCGCACTTTGGTCCGGCTTGTGAATTTCTTTTTGTGGTTTTTGTTCTTGCTCGCTTTGCAATGGCATCTAGTCGATTGACAGGCTTTAGCGCATCGCTGTTTTGGGAACACTTTGGGCAGATCCACTTGCCATTTGGAATCCGCTAGAGGAGAAGAGATAAGTGGTAAGATAAGTGGAGAAGAGACAAGGAGTAAGATAAGTTTTCCGAATTTGGGTATTGCGAATCTACCATTACGGAAGGACAAATGAAAAAAAAAAAAAAAAAATCGTTTACCTTAAGAGGCGGATTGAGGCATTCAGTGTGATAGGTCCGAGGACAACTATCACAGCACAGTAAATCACCACCAAGGTCACAGATCACGCATTCAAAATAATTCTGTAACCAAAAAAAAAAAAGTCATTACTAGAACAACAGCATATACGAAATAAGGAGAGAAACTTTAAAGCAACACCAGAAGAGAAATTGAGGTTACCCCGTCATTTCCCTTCCTTTTAGAGGAGGTCCTTTCAGGAGTTGAATCAGTAGTAAGCCGATGCTTAGTTGGTTTATCGGAAGAAGCGTATTCTGGAGAATCAAAAGCCACAGAGCTATCCATTTTTTGGTCTAATAAATCCAGAATACACGGAAGTTTTCTTCGTTTCTGCTTCATGACCCAATCTCTATTAATCATTTCACTGCCTGAATCTTTCATCTTCTATTTCCGTATTCATACCATCTGCCTGATAGAGCACTGGATAGGCCTTCATGTGTAAATCACAGCTATAGAACTAACGAGAGAATACTGGCCTTGAAAGAACTTTGCTTCTACACTAGAATTGCAAAAGAAAACCGAGTAAGGTAAACCTTAATCTAAGATCAAGAGACACTGAAACAACAAGTAGGTTGTTACGTTATGCACATGCTTACAAATATAGAACAAAAAAAAGTGGTAAGGTCAAATGAAGCATCACTCAAATCAAAGATGCAGAATCATCAAACATACAGGAGAGGCGTGCAAGTCAATAAATGGAAGATGAAGAACTGAACTCTTTGATGATAAACGCAATCTAGAGTCTTAATTAAGAATGAAACACAAACCTAGTAAATAATCTAATCTCAGCTTTAATTAAGAATGAAACACAAACCTAGTAAACAATCTAATCTCAGCTTTAATTAAGAATGATCCCTCTCTCCCTGGGAAAACTTCCATTATGTTTATACTTAATACATTCCTCTACTTCACCTTTTTCTCCAGGGCAATACACTAAAGGTAGACACAAAGACCGGTGATTCCACTTAACCCAAACAACTCTACTGTCAAAATTAGTAAGTTTCATAAAGCTTGTATGGACTTAAACCTCACAAATGGCAGATTTCTTCCTCTGGCAATCACATTAAACTCGAAACGATACCTTCAGCACTTGAATCAAACAAACCTAATCACTGGGATTCAACTAAACACAGCCTTTTTCGGGTAATGAAACACACAAACCACGAGAGATGAAGCAAAACAAGTCAGGAGAAGCCACGAGCATTGGCAATAAACCCAATTCCTCCCGAGAAACCCAATTAAACCATAATATCACTAAATCACTCCTTAATTAAACAGCATTAACCTCAAACAAGCATCCAAAACCCACCCCAAACCAAAGCAAATCAGCATCGAAAATCCATGGAAGAAATAGAGACAGCTTACCAAATCTGGAAACCTCAAATCGGAAAAAGGAGTTGAAACACTCGTCCGATGATCAAGGACGAGAAATCCGGCGACGGAAGCTAGGGATTGAAGTAACCGGAGAAAAGGGGGAAAGGGCTTCTAGGGCACGGCCTCAACGAGAGAGAGAGAGAGAGAAGAGAGGTTACGATACGAAAGGAAAGGGAGAGAGAGATTGAGAGAGAGACGCGACACGCGAAACGATAAATAAATAAAGAGAGAGAAAGTCTTTGAGGATTTGTAGAGAGAGAGAGAAGAAAGGGCGTATGATTCGGATTCGCCGGGCTCATAGGGGAACGGACTCTGACATGGCACGCACCGCACAAGAGACAGAACCGGAGAACGGAGAGTGACCCCAACCTCTCTTTACACGCCACGTGTCTCTGTCACCAAACAACAACAACACCTTTCTCTTTTTGCCTCTCTCGATTTTTTTTCCCGTTTCGAATCCTTCTCTCTCCACCGTTGTTGTGATTGACGGAGATGAAGAGTGAGAGGAATCTCAGATTCCGCCATGGATCTTTCTGTTTTTTTTTTTTTTTTTTTTTTTTT
>PKMM01004481.1:74466-85734 GCA_002933915.1 Eutrema heterophyllum | reverse complement strand
ATGAATTAAATAGAGACTAAATGTTATTTATAAATATTATAATTAATTAGAATATTCATATCTAATAATAAAGATATTATGTAGATTATTTTTAAAAAAAATATGTTTGACAACATGAATAGTAGTTATCCAAGTAAAAAATAGCATAATATGAAGGTTTTTCTGATTGGACACAAAATGTATACCCCTTTTAATAGTTTAGATTGATATCTGGTTTTAAACTTTGTAACATCTATTTCTCTTCAAAACCGTAATTATGGTTCAATTGTAATAGAAACCAAAATTAAAACTTTTGTGATATCAATGGTTTAGAAGATTACGGTTTGTATTTGAATTTTTATCTCCCAAAAATGAATTTTTAATTGAACAAAATTATACTGTTTGGAAACAGGGATAGTTATCCACATAAATCTAAAGATTAAAAATTATCCAAAAAAGAATAAACTTATATCCAAACACTCCATATCTTCTTCTTCGTTTTTTGTTTGTGGGTTATAAGAAAAAGTCATAATTGATATTCTTGTGACAGCAATGTGCATTACTTTTTTTTTTTTTTTTTGTCAACTCATTAGTTTATTATTATTTTGTTTATAATATTTTATGTAACTAAAAAGACTGATTCCAAAAACTAATACAAGTGGTAGAATTTTGTATTGTTATTTTTTTGGTAAACAATCTGTTTTTTTTGCTAATATAACAATCTTGTATATTGTTGTTATATTATGAATCTATAATATTTGATTTTTTAATGTTTTTTGGTAAAATTAAATGATTAAGATATATATATCGCAGATCTGGACGTAGAAGCCTTGATTGGGCCATAGATCGGAGACGACGAGAGCTGGTACTATTCCAGTGACTTGTAGGATTGCGGATATGTGGTCTCCGGTGAGACGTGTGCGCCATTTTTTTTGTTAACTATGTGAATTTGAGAGTCATAACGGTAACGGAAAAATGTTCAAGTGCGATTAAAGAGATCAAATTATGCTGATACAGTGATATGTTGTAAGTTGTAATTTGTAACTTTTTTTTTAACACTGAACTAGATTCTAAACCCGTGCGCCCGCACGAGGATTTTGTTTTTTGTTTATCAAATATTGTAATATAATTTGTGTTTATTTTTGTGTTTAGATATAATTTTTTCTTTATATTTAATTTTTATCATATGAGACACAAAATTATTTTGGTGTTTATATATAATTTGTTTTTTCTAATCCGCCCTAGAACGGGTGTTCAATATGAAAAATAATGGAAGTTCATTATGTTGACATAATCTTTTTCTAATCCACCATAGAACGGGGGTAAGTTTTAATTTTTGTTTTTTGATGTTTAGTTCTATTTTTTCGAAAAATGTATTTGTAGATGTAAAAGTTTGAGATGTATTAACAAATTTATTTTTGGTATAAAATATATTATATAGTTTTCTAAAATCTTAATTCACAATGAGGGCATTCGACAATTTTTTATTTGTTTTTGTTTTTATGTTTTCTATTTTGAATGGAAAAATATATTTTTGATATAATATGTATGATTCAAAATTAGTGATTTTAACTATCCAAATTTTCTGACCCGTTTTGTTATATATATTTTCAGTTCTATATTTTATTTTAAATATATTTTTTAATACCTAAATTATCCATTCGGACTCTTACCCATTGTTTTGTTATTAATTTTTGAATAAAACATAACCATAAATATTTTATATAATCGACATAAATATCATATCATTTACACCTACAAATCATCATAAATATCTATTTTATTAAAACAGAATCACTTTTAGTATCTACATCCAAACACTCCATATTTAAAAAAAAAATATGTTTGAAAACTATTTTAACATTATCCCAGTTTGTTTTTACAAATATAAATATATAAAAATAAATATAATACTGAATTTGGGATTTATGTGATATCTTCAAAAAATAAATATAATACTGAATTTGGGAATTATGTGATATCATCAAAAAATATTTGCGGGTAAGAGGTGGTGTTGAATTTATGTGGTTTAAAAGATTTTATTAGGAAAATACAAAAGATTTTCGAGATTTTTTTGGTTTATTATATTAAAAATAAATAATGTTAAAAAAAAATTTCTTGAAATAATATTAAATTGCCAAACATGAATTATCTTGTAGACAATAGAAAAAATTAGAAAATTTAAAATTTTGGAAAAATATTTAATCATATTAGATTTTAATGATTTTAAGTTAAAAATATCAAACAAAATTGTTTCTATTCCGCTAAACTTTATGATTTAAACTTAAATCATAAAAATTTTATGTTATAAAAATCTATTTAATACATTAATATATGTTTTGAAATATGACCCGGGAAACAAACCAGAGAGTTCTTCGGGTCACCGGGTGTGTGGGTTGATCCGGTTTGATACAGTCTGATCGCAATCAATAATTAGTGAAATTATATATATCTATAATATAGTATGAATAATAAAAAATCTCTAAGATATGTTTGAAAAAAATATGTTAAACTGACAAAGTAATTATTATTGTAGTTGATAAAGTATTATTCATAATACAAACAAGATCATAAAGTACAAGATTTTAAAATCAGAATGACTCAATAAGAACAATAAATGAAGCCCTATGATTGCACTATAATTTTTTACTTAACCAGGATCCAAACAAGAATTCGGTCCGGATCTCGGGTTTTTCAGGATCCGCAAACATTACATTAAATCTATAAAAAATAATCTTACGCGGGTGCGCGGATGAGAATCTAGTTTTATATTTAAAATATGACCATTATTTTGTTTATGTGAATTATTTTTTTTATTCAAATAAAAATTGGTAATCTTAATAAAGTTCTCTAATAGTATACATATTATTTAAATTACAATATCTTAATTTAATCTAAATTAATATCCATATATTATTATTATAAAGATACAGTAAAAAACATATATGTTGGTTAAATCTAAATTAATATCTAGCTTTTATATATAGTTTTTTGTATATTTTAATAATAAAATGTTATTATATTTTAAATAATTTAATGAATTAAATATAGACTAAATGTTATTTATAAATATTATAATTAATTAGAATATCCATATCTAACAATAAAGATATTATGTAGATTATTTTAAAATAAGACATGTTTGACAACATGAATAGTAGTTATCCAAGTCAAGAATAACATAATATTAATGTTTTTCTGTTTGGACAAAAAATGTATACCTCTTTTAATAGTATATATTGATATCTGATTTTAAACTTTGTAACATCTATTTCTGTTCAAAACCGTAATTATGGTTCAATTGTAGTAGAAACCAAAATTAAAACTTTTGTGATATGGTTTAGAAGATTACAGTTTGTATTAGAATTTTTATCTCCAAAAAAGAAATTTTTAATTGAACAAAATTATTCTGTTTGGAAACAGGGATAGTTATCCACAAAAATCTAAAGGTTAAAAGTTATCTAGAAAAAGAATAGACTTATATGCATTTTAACCTGTTTGGGAAGTGTTTCTGTTTTAATACATGTATGATTCAAAATTATTGATTTTAACTACCCAAATTTTCGGACTCATTTTGTTATATATATTTTCAGTTCTATATTTTATTTTAAATATTTTTTTTAATACCTAAATTATCCATTCAGACCCTTACCCATTGTTTTGTTATTAATTTGCGAATAAAACATAATCATAAATATTTTATATAATCAACATAAATATCATATCATTTACACCTACAAATCATCATAAATATCTATTCTATTAAAACAGAAACACTTTTAGTATCCGCATCCAAACATTCCATATTTAAAAAAAAATCTGTTTGGAAACTATTTTAACATGATCCTAGTTTGTTTTTACAAATATAAATATAATACTGAATTTTGGATAATATATACATTTAAATATAATATCTTCAAGAAATCTTCGCGGGTAAGATGTGGTGTTTGATAGTGAACTTTTTACGGTTCGCACAATTACCCACTGTGCACAATACCACAATATAATGATATGTCATTGTAGCACTTAGGGATCGAATCCACAAGGAGGCACGAGAACAACACACAAAGAATACGAGACACTTCTTAATCTAAGCTAATCAAATGATCATAATCAATTTAAAGACATTATAATAACTAACAAAGCATATATCAAAGGTAATTAAAAGACTAACAAAGCATATATCAAAGGTAATTAAAATGACATGTGTTCAATAAATTTATCGTATCTCTTGAACCACTGCTTGGAATGACCTGAAACCACCTCCAAACAAAAGCTAACTCAATTATCTACAACTTTCATGAAGATCTCCGAAGCTAAATCCAAACGGAAACTCTTCATATGAGTCAATCTTTGAAGCGCTTTGGACGGACTCTGTATTTTTTCTCATGAGGAACCCACATCGGTGTGCACTTCCCCGATGCAGCATCCCGAGGATTCTCCTGTGTGTTTTCTGGGAGTCCACATCGGTATGCACTTCACCGATGCACCATACCGATGTGACTTCTGTCTAAGTCAATGTCGCGTCAGACGGACGTATGCTCAGTAAAATGACGATAACTTCGAACGTGATGAAACAACCTCCATTGGAAAGATGACTCAATTACCTACACTTTTCATCAAGTGCTAGAAGGCTGAAAATGAGCGAAAGGTCTTCTACTGAGCCGATCTTTGAAGCACGTCGGACGGCCTCTGCATTTGCCTTGATCTTTGGGCATAGCTCTTGCTCCAAACTGGTTTCTTTTTCCCCATGATCTTCCTCCAAGCTCCACAATGCTTCCATAAGCTCCAAATAGTACCTAAAAGACTCCATAACACACAAACACATGCAAGAACTAACCTAAGACTCACTAACTCTAAAATGGATCGAACTAGACCAAAAACCATGAAATGAATGCAAAAAATCACAAAATGCTAACTTAAATGACTTCTAAAATGGGCTAAATTATTCAACTATCAATTCCCCTGAACTTGCATTTTGCTTGTCCGCAAGTCGAAGAAGAGGCTGAAAACGGGAGATCATATTTGAGAATATTAACAAAAGAATTCAAATCAATGTCCTTGCGAGTAGTTATATGATGCACAAACAACCTCTACTTCAAAATATTTAGCCATACTCGTCGCTACACGAATTTGGTCTAAGCCTTAGCATTCACAAACATTCATATCCTCCAACTCTTTAACATTCATTAAGTACAAATGTGGATCATGCTCAATACAAATCAAGTGAACTCATTTGGCTAATGGACAAGGTTTTGAGATAAAAATGATCTCAATCATGTGGGTATTCCAATGCAGTGGGATCTCTCACGAAAGAATGAACTTTGGCAAAATGCTAAGAGTAAAGAACAATTGATTCATACAAGGATGACTTCCGTCTACCCAATGCCCCAATATGAACTCCACTCCTATTTCTAAACCCATCAAGATCCATTCATAAACTACCCATATCACAAGGCATTTTGCCTTCTTAAACCCACACTCTTTTCTAACTTAGGGGATTCTTTTTTTCTTCTCTTTCAACAAATGGATTGGTACTTTTTCTTTTTCTTTTAGCTCTTCTTCACTTTCATAACTAGTCTTTCAATCATCATTTAGATGCCTTAGCCATATTTTTTTTTCTTTTGGCTCTTTCTTTCTTTTACACACATAGAGACTTATACTTTCAACACTTAGAGCTATTTCACATTTTCATGCCAACCAATCTAAACTTTTGTTATCCTCTATCCTTTTTTCCCAATCTTTTCCTTTCTCCACATTCTCTTTTCTTTCCATCAACACCCAAACCACCAACCTATCTATCTTCTCCTTGTCGTTCTAAACTCAACACTTTTTGCTAAGTTCATTCAAAATTAGGCCTCACGACACACACAAGAGATGAAGGCTTGAAGGAAAGGCTTAGATAAGGGTGTGGTTAACCATTCCAAAGATGTGAAACGGCTATTTGAGCTAACAAGAGAGTGGTGAAAAGGGGTAAGATAGCTCAAATATGTATATGACATCCATGAGTTCAACTTTTCAATGTACAAGCATAATAATTTCAAGTCAAGATTAGAGTTCATGTAGATAGAGTTAGATTCAATTCAAAGCATGCTTCAACCAAGACAAAAACATTCAAATCGCAAGATCAAAGCATGGATCATTCTTAAATTTGTGATCGCTCAAATGCATCAAAGAACTCCTAACGAGGGCATTAATTCAAGCTCTTAAGTTTATATTCTACATGGAAAATCCTCCCAATGCAAGTGAATGCAAACCTATATGCATTTAGACTCAATCTTAAACATGCAAAATGAAACTAAATGCTTTCTTTTTGAGTTCAAATTTTTGAATTTTTGAATTTTGTATGGTTTTTATATGCACTTATATGAATGCATGAGACTCAAATATGCAAAAAGAAAAATAAGATCACAAAACACAAGATCAAGAGACACAAACCCTCCCCCAAACTTGAATTGCACCGTCTCGTTGCAACAAAAATCGAGGAGAAGGTGAAAATATGCAAGAATATATTTACAATGAAATGGAGTGTGGATCATACCTTTGGATTGGAGAGGAGTGTGACGTGATGTAGCTCAACCCATTCATGCCTTAAGAACCACGATCTTGGACCCATGAAAACAATACACATCAAACAAAAACATCAAAAGGAACTAGAAAAAATATATATATATATACAAAGATAGTCATGGGAATACCTCCCAAGAGCGCTTGTTTTACGTCACTAAGGTTGACGTTTCAAACTCTTTTAGGTGTGGAGAGAGGGAGTAGTTGAACTCCATGGCGGGTCCTCGAGCTTGAGTGTGAGAACCTTGCTCATGATCTCTTGAATTCCCGTTGGACCTTTTTCTTTGAGCTCGGGTGTGAGAATCGCTCTAACCTTTGCAAATGGCTTAGACCTTCCCTTGCACTTCATCTTGTACTCAATCACACCATCTTCATACCTCCAAGGGGTTAAAGTCATAGTGGCGGGTTTGGGAAAAAATGATCTAACCTCATTAGGCATGCTTGTTACGCCTTTTGGTTTCTTCTTCTTGGCCTAAGTGCCCTCACCCTTCTTTCGAACCTTTATACTCTCCTTCTCATTTTCCATAGCGGTATGGAAAAGAGATCCCAAGCAAGCACCATCCAACGCTAAGGCTTCTTTAACATTACCATAACCCAAAACTTTCTCTTCATGAGAATCTTTCTTCTTTTTACAAGCTTTTGGGGGTGAAGCCAAATTCATCTTCTCATTCACAATCTTGACCTCGTCTTGAGGTTTCATCTCCCTACTAGTGATTGTGCCACAAAACTCGGTGGAATAGGTCTTGATAGGGTAGAAGACCTTTGCATTAACGTTTTTGAACGTTACCCTCTTATTAGGAAAGTCGATGGTTGCACCTACGGTGTTAAGGAAGGGTGTCCCTAGAACGAGAGGACGCTCGCGGCATTGCTCCATCTCCACAACCATGAGATCCGTTGGAACCAAGCAATTTCCAACCTTGAGAGGATAATCTTCAATCAAACCAAGTGGATGCTTTAATGAGGCATCTCCAAACATAATCGGGATTGAGTGTTGCTTCATGTCTTTGATTCTAAGACTCTTCACCATCTCATAAGAAATCACATTCACACTTGCACCGGAATCTCACAAAGCATCATCAATCTCCAAATCACCAAGGGAACAACAGATGGCAAATTTACCCGGATTTCCAAGCTTGGGAATCGTTGTGGGCTCATGTGGAGAAGGTTCAATGCAAGAAGTCTCCTTCCTCGCAACCGTTTTGGCCTCCACGTTTTTGTTCTCAACCACTTCGTTGCTAGCAACCACTACGGCTTCATCTTTGGTCTCATGGAGAACTCTCTTGATCTCTCGTATAGCTTCTTCAATCTCGTCACTCGAGAGGATAACATTGCAATACTCCATTGGGTTTGCATCAATTTTTCCCTTTAGTTTCTCCATGGGTCTACTAGAATGGGAACCTCCTTGAGTGCGTTGTTGATCCAAATGTTCGATTCTAGAGGATAGATCTTCAAATTTTGTGTTGAGATCGTTGTATGAGCAATCCACCTTAGTGTGAATCTCGACCATCTTCTTATTCAACTCATTTGCTCCATGAGCTTGGCCCATCAAGAGTTGTTGAAGCATACCCTTCATTTCGACATCTTGTTGTGTCAAGTTGCTTCCTTGCCCTTGTTGAAGTTGCGGTGCAAAAGATGGTTTGCTTTGGTAACCGCCTTGGTTTCCTTGGAATTGGTTTCGAGGAACGAACCCTTGTTGCGGGAAGTTGGAGTTGAAGTCTTTGTTGTAACCGCCTTGGTTTCCCACAAAGTGAACTTTCTCTTTATAACCTTTGCAATCTCCTACATAGTTCACTTGCCTTTGTGTGGCTTCTAAGACCTTGTCTAACTTCTCATTAAGGGCTTTCATCTCCTTTCTTGTTCGGTCCTCATACTCTCCACTTCCTCTCAAAGCGATATCATAATCCTCACCATAATTCCCATTGCTTTGGGCAAGATTCTCAACAAGCTCCAACCCATCATCAACCTCTTTTCCAAGAAAGTTCCCATTGCTCGCCGTGTCTAGAAGCATACGAAACTTTGGCAAAACTCCTCGGTATAGAGTGCTTAAGAGTGATTTTTTGGAGAAGCCATGGTGTGGGCATTGCATTGTGTAGCCTTTGAATCGTTCCCACGCTTCACAAAAGCTCTCATTCCCTTTTTAAGTGAAGCCCGAGATCTCGTTTCTCAACCTTGACGTTCTTGTAGAAGAGAAGAACTTGGCTAGAAAGGCTTTCTTACATTGGTGAGCTTTGTCTCCAAGAGAGAATGGAAATAATCGAAGCTTGAACCCATCCTCGGAAATTCCGTTGATCTTGACCATTCCACAAATTCTATCAAATTGATCAAGGTGGTCTAAGGGATTATCCACCACTAAACAGTGGAACTTGTTTCCTTGCACCATGGAAATGAGACTCGCCTTGATCTCAAAATTATTATTCTCCACCGGTGGTGGATGTATACCGGCACGATTTCCATGGGCATTGGGAGCATCACCCGCTCCAATCAACCTCGGTGCTCTAACCCTTTGAGCAACCTCTTCTCGGTTCTCATTTGCATCTCCAACAAGTGGTGCTTGAGCGATATCCATTCCTCAACTTTGCAAGTTCATGTACCTAGAGAGATAAGAGCAAACAAGGTGGAAAGATTAGTAAACAAAGAAAAATAAAACTTAGTCTCAAAAGAGTCCTAATCTCTATGGCTATTGCTAAGCCTCCCCGGCAACGGCGCAAAATTGATAGTGAAATTTTTACGGTTCGCACAATTACCCACTGTGCACAATACCACAATCTAATGGTATGTCATTGTAGCACTTAGGGATCAAATCCACAAGGAGGCACGAGAACAACACACAAAGAATACGAGACACTTCTTAATCTAAGCTAATCAAATAAAAGTTTTCTAATGATCCTAATCAATTTAAATACATTATAATAACTAACAAAGCATATATCAAAGGTAATTAAAAGACAAACAAGTTTTGAACCAAAACGTAACGAAAACGATTTAAACAAGAATAAACAAACGAACTTCGGGTAATGGTAATCGACTTGGACATTCTCTAGCTAAACCATGATTCAAACAATGCTAATCCTTAGGCCTTAGATCACTAATTTAGACTAATCCACTTCCATGGCAATAATCACTTCACTAATCACTTAATTGAGAACAAACTTCCATTTGCAATTAAATGACCAACAAGCATTAATCTTAAGTCTAAATAGCCATTAAACACCCTAGACATCCATTTTCATAGGCTAGGAATGTAAAACACTTTCTAAGTTTGGTTGAGGAATTTCATCGAACACCTTCCGGGCGTGAAATTCCCTAAGTTCTAAATCAACTTTGTCAAGGCTAATCTAGCATTAATCACACCTAACAAGTAAGGATTCTTCATAAACTAAGTCCTAAGCATCATGATTTAGCAAGAAAACATCTAATCTACCATACCCAAAGTTCTTGAGAAACTACTCACAAACCATGATAATCTCAACAAATCCTATGTAGGAAGTGTTTAGATTCATGGTAGATGACAAGAAAATAGATAGAAGGATGAGAATCAATCAAGAACTTTCATAAAAATACCAAGAATCTCTTACAATCTCCTTAAACTCTCTCTAAAAATGTGTTTTTCTTAAAACTAAAACAAGATATCATAATAATTAGGTCTCTTAGTCATTTATACATAAGTGGGTCGCAGGAGTCACATCGGGGTGCATCTGGCCGATGCAGCACTCCGATGTGACTTCTGTCATTAGTCCAAATCGATGCCAGACAGACATGTGCTCACTAAATTTATCGTATCTCTTGAACCACTGCTCGGAATGACCTGAAACCACCTCCAAACGAAAGCTAACTCAATTATCTACAACTTTCATGAAGATTTCCGAAGCTAAATCCAAACGGAAACTCTTCATATGAGTCGATATTTGAAGCGCTTTGGACGGACTCTGTATTTTTGCCTTGATCTTTGGGCATAGCTCTTGCTCCAAACTGGTTCCTTTTGCCCCATGATCTTCCTCCAAGCTCCACAATGCTTCCATAAGCTCCAAATAGTACCTAAAAGACTCCATAACACACAAACACATGTAAGAACTAACCTAAGACTCACTAACTCTAAAATAGATCGAACTAGACCAAAAACCATGAAATGAATGCAAAAAGTCACAAAATGCTAGCTTAAATGACTTTTAAAATGGGCTAAATTATGCAACTATCAGTGTTGAATGTTCGTGGTTTTAAAGATTTTATTAGGCAAAATACAAAAGATTTTCAACATTTTTTTGGTTTAGTATATTAAAAATAAATAATGTTAAAGAAGATATCAGAAAAAACATTTATAGAATTGCCAAACATGAATTTATAAAATTAATAATGTTAAAAAAATATTTTTCCATAAATAATATTAAATTACCAAACATGAATTATTTTGTAGACAATATAAAAAATTAGAAAATATACAATTTTGAAAAAATATTTAATCATAATAGATTTTATAGATTTTAAGTTGAAATGATCAAACGAAATTGTTTAAATTCCGCTAAATTTTCTATTTTTAACTTAAATCATAAAAAAATTATGTTATAAAAATCTATTTAATACATTAAATTAATGTTTTGAAATCTGATCCAGGAAGCAAACCAGAGTGTCCTTCGGGTCACTGGGTTTGTGGGTTGACCCGATTCGATACAGTCCGATCGCAATAAACAATTAGTGAAATTATATATATATATATATATATATATA
>PKMM01004481.1:4088-62218 GCA_002933915.1 Eutrema heterophyllum | reverse complement strand
TCCTTCTTCATCCCTACCCACTGGTAATACCGTTTGAGGTCACGGTACATCTTGGTAGCTCCTGGATGAATAGAGAAACGGCTCTGATGTGCTTCCCTCAGGATTTCCTGCCTCAGCACTTCGTCCTTCGGTACACACACCCTGCCCCTCAAAAGAATAGTTCCATTGCTGGAGAACTCATACTCAGACCGCTCTGCCCTGGCAGCCTGCATTAATTCCGCATCCAACTGCTGTGCCACCCGCACCCTAGTCAGAATATCCGCCTGATCCACCGCCTCTAAACCCAACGGCTCAGACTCCTCAGACACAGCACACAGTCTCAGGGCACTCACCATGCCTACCAACGCCTCTGTATCCCGCTCAGTGTCTGAAATAACCCGCTTCCTGCTCAAAGCATCAGCTACAAGATTCGCTTTACCGGGATGGTAAGCTATCTCCAGGTCATAATCCGCAACAAGCTCCATCCATCGCCTCTGTCGCAGATTCAGCTCGGGCTGGGTAAAGATGTACTTCAGACTTTTGTGGTCTGTGAACACCTGAACCTTACCGCCATATAGATAAGACCTCCAGATCTTCAATGCAAACACCACTGCCGCCATCTCAAGATCGTGAGTAGGATAATTGCATTCATGTTTCCTCAACTGCCTGGAAGCATATGCAATCACCTTACCCTGCTGCATCAATACACAACCGAGCCCCAGCCTGGACGCGTCTGTGAACACAACATATGGCTCATCCTGCTTAGGCAAGGCCAACACCGGAGTACTCACCAGCATCTCCTTGAGCTTCACAAAGCTCTCCTCACACTGATCCGACCACACAAAAGGAACGTCCTTCCCGGTCAACTTGGTCATGGCCTGCGCCATACTAGCAAACCCCTTGACGAACCTCCTGTAATAACCTGCCAGACCCAGAAAACTGCAAATCTCTGACGCATTCTTCGGTCTCGGCCACTCCTCAATCGAGCGAATCTTCTCCGGATCCACTGAAACACCACGATCAGATACGACGTGCCCCAGAAACCCGATCTCCCGCTACCAGAAACTACACTTGCTCAGCTTAGCGAACAACTGTTGCTCCCGTAGCTTCTCCAGAACTTTCCTCAGGTGAACCCTGTGCTCCTCAGGACTCTTCGAGTACACTAGAATGTCGTCGATGAAAATGATGACGAACTCATCCAGATACTCCTGGAACACGCCGTTCATCAACCTCATAAACGCAGCTGGTGCATTTGTCAACCCAAACGGCATCACCACAAACTCGTAGTGCCCGTATCTCGTCCTGAAAGCCGTCTTCCTGATGTCAGACTCAGCTATCGGGATCTGATGATAACCCGATGCCAAATTGATCTTAGAGAACCACGAAGCACAATGCAACTGATCCAGCAACTCATCGATCCTCGGTAATGGGTACTTGTTCTTCACAGTAACCCGGTTCAGCCCCCGATAATCAATGCACAACCGGAAGCTCCCGTCCTTCTTCTTGACGAACAGCACTGGTGCACCCCACGGAGAACTGCTCGGTCTAATGAAACCCTTTTCCAACAACTCCTCTAGCTGCTTCTTAAGCTCAGCCATCTCCGCTGGAGCCATCCTGTAAGGAGCCTTAGACAACGGCGTCGTCCCCGCCTCTAACTCAATGGTAAAAGGATCCGACCTGGATGGTGGTAACCCGCTCAACGGCTGGAACACATCCTCGAACTCCCAAACCACCTCAATATCTCGCACCGCTGACTCCCCAACCTCCCCAGGTATCGAAATGGTAGCCAGATAGGCCTCACAACCCTGCTCGATCATACGCTCCGCCTGAATCGCAGAAACGACGATGCCTCCCGGAACCGGTCTCACCCCCCTGATAAACCAGTCTTCTGCTAGCATGCTCGTAAACCACACGACCCCGGTGACAATCCAAATGAGCCTTGAACTTTCCCAGCCAGTCCATACCCAAAATGATGTCATAGAGTTCCACTGGACACACTATCAAATCCGCTGGCATCAGCTCTCCGGCGATAAGAATGTCGACCCCCTCCACACAACCCTGGGTCCTCAACAAACGACCCCCATCAACTCTCACAACACCCAAGGGGTCTCCAGACACCTCTTGGATACCGCTCCCCGACACCCAACTCGGTGTAGCAAAACTGTGAGACGCTCCGGAGTCGAACAACACATGTGACTCTACCCCAGCCACATTAAGGGTCCCTAAGCACGAAAAGGATTTAAGGCAACCAGCAAACACCAATTATAGAGCGAGTAACTAAAATTAACAATCCAACAAGAACATAATTAAAGAGGCTAACCAGTAATCGGTCTGCTGCCGCTCGCCTCGCATGACTCCGCGCCTATGGTGAACACCCTCGGTGCTACTGCGGCCCGCTTCGGAGGCGGTGCCTCGATCCTCACAAATGGTTGGGCCAACTTCGGACAATCCCTCTTGATGTGACCAGATTCTTTGCAATGGAAGCACACCTGCCCCCCTTGAGGACAATCCGCCACACGATGTCCGTAGGCTCCACACCCGAAACAACGCGGTCCAAAAACCGCTGCCTTGGAGGTATCCTCCCACTTCCTCTTCTGGCCCTGCTGCTGACCAGACTTCCCGCCCTTGCTCGGAGCCACACTCTGACTATGAGGCCGCCGCGGAGCCTCTGGCACTGCAGCCTTTAAGCTAGCCTCCTGCCTCATCCCCTCCTCAAGCTGCGCTGCACACTCCACCAGTTCAGACACCGACTCGAACTTGCAGACTATGCACCGATTCCTGAGATCGATACGCATACCTCGCATGAAAGCACAAATCAACTCATACTCGGTATCTGCACCCCGACCAGCAAACCGCTTCAGCCGGTTAAACTCGGCCTCGTACTCCCGAACCGAACGACTCCCCTGTGACAAGTACAGAAACTCCCCATGTAACCTGTCCCGAGCCTCCCGCGGAAAATACTTGAGATCGAACTCCCTCCGAAACTCGTCCCAAGACCACACCACTCCCACCCTCCTCGCAGCAACACCCTGCCACCACTCATGTGCATCTCCCTCCAGATAATGCACCGCCAAGTCAACCCTATACTCCTCAGGGCATCTGATCGACTGGAAATTTCTCTCCAACCTGGACCTCCACTCATCAGACTCAATCGGTCGAGCACCACCACTGAAAAACTTGGTGCCCAACCTCTGCATATGCTCCATCACCCTCAAGTATGACGGAACCACTGGCTCGGCCTCAGCAACCACTCCCGGAACTCCCGGAGCAACAACACCCGGCATCGCAGCAACCCCTTGTGGCGCCACTGGAGCTGGAGTCGGTACCACACCAGGTAACCTCTCCAAGAGTTGGGCCAACATGCCCAAAACAGCCCCCATCGGGTTCGGGCCCGCACCCGCCTGAGCACCACCCGGCGCCGGCATCGCACCATGCACGGCCGCTGGCTCAGACTGACCTTCCCCCTCGGCGTGCTCATACGCCCCCTGCTCCACCGTGACACTCTGCGTCACATTCACAGCTGCTCTGCCACCTCTACCACCTCTGCCGCCACGGCCCGCTCTGCCGCCACGACCACGGCCGCCACGACCACCACGACCTCTGAGACCTTGCCCAACGTTAACAGAATCAACCATCTGCAATAACAACTTGTTACTACTTGACAACAGCAATAGTAAAACAAACACAAGTCTTACCATGGAATCTCATTGAAGGCTCGAAGAGGATGATCTAGAACTTCAAGCTCAACAATTGACTAACTCACATAGACAATTCTAATAACGGTTTACTCAAGCAACGCATAACACCGAAAACTCAATTAACTCCAAATTAAATTTTTCCAAACCGTCCTAAAACCGTAAAGGCTCTGATACCAAATTGAAACAACCGCACCCATTTTTTTTTTTTTTTTTTTGTAAAACAAAATAATTATTAAAATCCCATAAATAATAATAATTAAACCTCACAAATTAACTCCCGGTTCAAGATTAAAAATCCGAATAACCATGATCATAAATTATTAAATAAAATCACCAAATAACGACAAGTCTAGATCACCCCCTCTTCCTCGCCCTGATCCCACGGTCACACTTTTTCTTTTCCTGCATCAATTAAAACATAAGAGATGCATAAGTATTTCGATAAATACTTAGTGAGACAATCCTCCCATCTACAGGCTAACAAATAATTAAGATAATTAATATAGATTATCACGAAAATACCGAATAAATCAAACATCTCATGAAACACTCGATCTAGACCCCCAGAGATCGTAAACGGCCTATAATCACGAAATCACATCAATTATCAAAATTATTTAATTACGCCTATGGTCCTGCACTCATCTTATTCCCGCACAGAAAGTTCCACGAGAAAATTCAGCAATTTTCTATAACTCTCCGGGATGAATAACCTTCTATTAATCCACCTAAAAATAAAAATAATAAAATAATCAAAAACAAAACACACAGTAATCAACTTCATCTTCTACACGCGAGAAGCTTCACGCCGCCGCCTTCGGCACGACAAGCTCCGATGATCTCCACCTCCTCTTTGCTAACAACAACAACATCGATCGACCCACCCTCCGGTCATCGCCTCAGCCGTAACACCACCACCACGAACTCGACGAACAATAACCCGTAAACCACTAAGGAAGAAAAGGGGATGCTTACCGTGATAACCGACGACGAACGCGACTACCAGCTCCGGCGAACAACTCCGTCAACACCGCCTCCACCTCTCTCCCTTGTTTCGCCAGTCACGATTTCTGACCCTAGACCAAGTGAGGCGATTTAACGTCGTCGCGTAGGGTTTTCAGTTTTGAGAAAATTGAGCTTAAGTCCTTCAGTTTCTGATCCTCCGCAAGCTGACCCCGAAACTTTTGAATTGATCAGAATTGTCCATCCGAACAACTTCCCAATTGATGAATTTAACCCCTAATTCTGCGAATTCTCAATTGGCCCCAAACTTCCAAAATTATCAATTAAACCCAACCGGAAAAATTGATTTACGTGAATTTAACCCCCAACTTTTAATTATTCAATTTCAACCCCAAAATTGAATTTGGGATGTTACAATTGCGGCATAAACCCTCTATTTAGTAAATGCTTCCACACCGTCTCAATAAAAATATATCTCGTATTCTTGCATTTACGACAAGGACAGAAGATTTTACCGCTTTCCAGGGTTGTTTGCATATTTTCGGCCTGATACATGAATATTTCAAGTCCCTCTTTGAATTCTTTCTTCAACGCTCCTTCCGAATCCTTTTGCGTATACATCCATCTTTGTAGATCGTATATAGACATTTTATAAAAATGATTTTATAGTGTTTTTTTTTATTAGTGATTTTTTTTTGTTGTAAATTTTCAATTGATGCGAGGATGTATTTATAGAAATTTTTTCAGATTTACAACGGATTTACAACGGATTTACGATGTAAATTCGATGTAAATTTGTTAGGTAAACCTATAAAAAAACGTGTGCTATCAAACTAGAAACTATCGATGTGAAGTCGTTGGTAATATAAATCGTTGTAAATTCGATGTAAAATTACATCGAGTTTACAACGTAAAATGCGAGAGTCGTATTCGTCGTAAATTCGATGTAATTTTACATCGAATTTACAACGATTTATCATGTCGTCGTATAATCATCGTAAACGTACGACGATTATACGACGACAAGTATTTACGACGAAGTTACATCGAACACAAATTTCGTCGTAAACGCGATGTAACGTTACATCGATTTAAAACGTCGTAAATTTTTGTTGGAAATAGGCAGTTTTCTTGTAGTGTTTCTCATAACCATAAATATACTTTTCATAACCATAAATATTTTATATAATCAACATAAATATCATATCATCTACACCTACAAATAATCATAAATATATATTCTATTAAAACATAATCACTTTTAGTATCTACTTCCAAACACTCCATATTTTTAAAAACAAATCTGTTTGGAAACTATTTTAACATTATCCCAGTTTGTTTTTACAAATATAAATATATAAAAATAAATATAATACTGAATTTGGGATAAATTATAAATTTAAATATAATATCTTCAAAAAATATTTGCGGGTAAGAGGTGGTGTTGAATTTATGTGGTTTAAAAGATTTTATTAGGCAAAATACAAAAGATTTTCGAGATTTTTTTGGTTTATTATATTAAAAATAAATAATGTTAAAGAAGAAATCAGAAAAAAATATTTATAGATTGCCCAACATGAATTTATAAAATAAATAATGTTAAAAAACATTTTCCAGAAATAATATTAAATTGCCAAATATGAATTATTTTGTAGACAGTAGAAAAAATTAGAAAATATAAAATTTTGGAAAAATATTTAATCATATTAGATTTTAATGATTTTAAGTTAAAAATATCAAACGAAATTGTTAAATTCCGCTAAATTTTATGATTTAAACTTAAATCATAAAAATTTTATGTTATAAAAATCTATTTAATACATTCATATATGTTTTGAAATCTGAGCCGGGAAACAAATCAGAGAGTTCTTCGGGTCACCGGGTGTGTGGTTGACCCGGTTTGATAAAGTCTGTTCGCAATCAACAATTTGTGAATTATATATATATCTATAATATAGTATGAAAAATAAAAAATCTCTAAGATATGTTTGAAAAAAATATGTTAAACTGACAAAGTAATTATTATTGTAGTTGATAAAGTATTATTCATAATACAAAGAATATCATAAAGTACCATATTGTAAAATTAGAATGACTCAATAAGATCAATAAAGGAAGCCATTTGGTTGCACTATAATTTTTTACTTAACCATAATCCATCCGAGTCAACGATTATGTCCGGTTCACGATTACTTGCTGAGTTTTTACGGGTTTTACCGGATTTTATAGTCTTGAGTTTTAGAACTATATCCGGACCGGATTGTTGTCTGGATCTCGGGTTTTTCAGGATCCGCAAACATTGCATTAAATCTATAAAAAATTATCCAAGTAAACAGGAAAACCTTCATATTATCCAAGTAAAGATTAGCATAATATGAAGGTTTTCCTGTTTGGACACAAAATGTATACCTCTTTTTATAGTATAGATCGATATCTGGTTTTAAACTTTGTTACATCTATTTCTCTTCAAAACTGTAATTATGGTTCAATTGTAGTAAAAACCAAAAAAACAAAACTTTCGTGATATCAATGGTTTAGAAGATCACGGTTTGTATTTGAATTTTTATCTCCAAAAAATGAATTTTTAATTGAACAATTATTTTGTTTGGAAACAGAGATAGTTATCAACAAAAATCTAAATGTTAAAAGTTATCCATAAAAGAATAGACTTATATGCATTTTAACCTATTTGGACACAAAAAGTGTATTTGTTTTAATAGATTATATATATGGTACTTTATTATTCACTAGATTAGGTCATGAGTCTCATGCTTGATAAAATATAAAATATTTAGACTCTATCAGCATAATTTGATATTTTGTAATATTAGAAATATAAGCCGTTGATAACATAGTTTGAAAAATAGAAGAGAGTGTTTATTCAGTCACTCTTTTATCTGGATATTATTTAGATATTATATTTCGTAAGACTATATTATATTTCGTAATACCTTATCAACATAATATTATTTAGATATTATATTTCGTAATACGTTATCAACTGCTACATTAACATTTTTCCACTACAAGAAAAATAGCCATTCCGAACGGTCAAATCTGTCGGTATTCCGTCGGAAACAGCTATTCCATACCCCTTGACAATTCCAGCTCAGAAAACCTATTGGATAGACGACAGATCTTCCCGATCCACCCTTGATTGATCTCTCTTAACACATTTGGCTGAGATCTCTCCAACATCATCCGACTTCCTCTTGGCTGCACCGTTAACCCCTTCATTCCCATGTGACACAACTCCCTTGTCATCCCCGGATTTGCTTTTAGCTTTCTGATCTTTACGGGTCTGTGAGGGAGATCTTCTTTGAAATATTTTCTTTGTTGCACTTGTCCCGGAAGAACTAGCACCAGAGGTGCCCATTCTAAAGCCCATAGAACAGTCAACAAAAGAAGATTGAATAGATTCATGAGATGCAACACTTCCTTCTCGACTAAAAGCAGAATTGTTTCTGCCTGCTTTTATGGCTCCTCCCATCAGCTTTTTTTAGCTTACTTCTTGCTCATTCTCTTCATTGAACTGAAAGACTAAACCTTTTCCTCTGTTTACATCTGCAGACACCACTGGGGTTGATTCTAAACGCATGTAAGTCTTTTGCCCATACAGATTTCCTTCTAACTCTTCTATCGAATTCTTCATCCTTAGTTCCCTAGCTTTCCTTTCTGTCAGATCATGGACCATCATATATTGTCTCGTCACATCTAACACTTCTTTTAGCAATATTTGGTCTTCCTGTTTTTCCATCGATACCTACTTGCTCCTCATCAGAGAGAACACCAATCAGAGGGTCATTCGGTTTCAGAATAGGCTCTCTCTTCTCAATACTTCCTGAATCATCCTTCTGCAATCCTTTGGCCAACCTCTGTTTATTTAAAGGATTCAGAGAACAGCGAGGTTTATCATGAGTGAGCCTCTGACACTGGAAGCATCTCTTCTTCACTCTTTCATATTCGATCTTGATGATGACCGTTGAACCATTCAACAGCTGGACATATTTAGAGTTTCTAAGTGGTTTCGAAACATCGAATAGAACCCTTACACACATATATTCACTGCTCTGAGGTTTTTCAGGATTGAAAACCAACTTAATGACTTGCCCCACTTCTTCCGCGATCTCTATGATCGTGTATTTAGTGAAAAAGTTTACCGGAATGTTAAACAGTGTCATCCAAACTAGTAAAATAATCAAATAATCATCTGGAGGTTCTTCAACCCATCTCGAGAACAACTCCCCAGTCATCTTGAGTATAGACTCCCACCTTAAGGACCTTCATGATATCATCTTCATACTTGAAAAAGAATTGGAACCAATCCTTGGACAACGCCACTCCCCGAACCTTGCCTACGAGATTGAAAGCTCTCGGCATATCCCAAACCAGGCTCTTCATATTCTGGATCTCTGGATTTAACATTCGACCCATGATGCTCATTACGTTCCTATCCGTAGAACGATATTTATGGTGGTTCGAAAGCACCAAAAGGTTTGTCCTCCTCGATGGTCATTGCTTTCAGTGCCTTGTGTAACTCCAAAGCAAAAAACGAATCAAAGGAATGCAGACAGAAGTTGATTCCTTCTTCCGCCGTTCAAATCTTGAAAGGTTAGGGAGAACCTCGAAGAATGCTGAGACTTACCTAAACCTCCTCCCTAAATTACTGCAACTTGCGTAAAGCTCTTTTCTGAAAGAAGGAAAATTTTCTTTACCGGTAGAAGACGAGGATATCTCCGAGAATACTTGCCTAAATAGATAGGAAACCAAACACTCTCAATGAAAAGGAGAGTCCTAAGCCCAAAGGAAGGGAAACCAAACGATAACCCCCCCCGGAAACCAAACGATAACCCACCTCCCCTCCCCTCCCTCGAAATTATTATTGTTTTATAGTATAAAAAAAAATTATACCACTTGATTTTGTTTACAAACTCCAATTATATTATAGAGTATCCCCCAACTTTAAAGTAACTCTGCATAACTTTAGACATACCAATAGCTCAAACGCAGTTACAAAGCAATTGCATGAAGTAACACTTTGAAAGCGGAATACAATGGTTAATACATAGAATTTAGCATTGTATATAGAAATACATAAATAGAATATAATGATTAGTATGCTATATGATTTCTATGTCAAACCAAACTATACTATATGAATGTATACAATAGTATAGATTTCAGAGCCGAAAACAAACTCTAATTATATTATATAGTATTACAGCTAGATAGTTAATTTGCAACAAAGTGGATAACTTTATACTTACAAACTAGGACTTAACCCCGTGCTATAATTAGTGCAGGCTAATTTTCTTGTTTTGAAATTTAAGAAAAAATTATTTTTATTTGAATTTTATAACTCATGATTATAAGTAGAGTTGTCAAACGGAATAAATTTGTCTATTTAATCTGTTTTGCAGTGAACTAAAATATTATTCGGGCTAATTTGAAAAATCTATAATCTTGAAAACATAACTCCAATATGCCCCGATTCATTACTCTAGTTTTGTGGTTAGTTCACGAACTCTTTGAATAAATATGGATTGATTATTATTTTAAATTATATAATATTAAAAATAATTAAAAAACTAAATAGTAAATAACCTCTTTAATGATATATAAATTTCTTTTATATTCTTATCACTAATTTTAAAAGACAATTCTATTATTTCTTATTTCAATTATCTTTTTTTATTTGTAATGGCATAATATGTATGTAATAACTTACAAAACAAAATTCATTTTTAAAAATGTCTTTTTAAATAATATTATAAAGATAACTCAAATTCATTCACAAATCAGTTATATGAAACATCACTTTGCGAAAGTGCAATATAGTGGTTAATACATATAATGGTCTTTCTATTAATGAAATTGTCTTCAGTATAGAACGAGACATTTATACTTTGAAGCTTATCGTTTTGCGAAATTTATCTCCATTTTCAAAAATTCAATTTATAGTATATGCAGAAAAAATTCTATGTTTTTTTCCAATCAAGATGGCAAGTTTGAATCAATGTTTTTGAAGAGATCCACATCAAATAAGATGAGGTACAAAAAAAGTAAAAATAAATAAAAATGAAAATGAAAATAAGAAAGAGAAACAATATATTAATCGATAGAACTAGTGAGAAAATAAGAAAGAAAAACTGATGGCGTGGAAAAATATGAAAGACAAACTAAAGGCAGTTCTGTATTTAATACATAAAATACAGACTATATTCTAACATTCCAATATGGTCAGCCTATTAATTTATAAATTTTTCATGGTTATTCCTCCTAATTTCCCTTACTTTTTTAATTATATAGGGAGCACTTTGCCATTAGATTCGGCCAAAGAGGTGAGAATTACGCTCAAGAGTAAAAAACACTTTCTTTGCTAGTGGCCAAACCTAATATGTTTTAATAATAAGGGATCTTGGTGTTGTATTTCAAACTGTTCTGAACTTGACTTTAGCCCAGCTTGGGTTCATTCTCATTATTGGTATCAGATCACGTATATAAAATTAAATTACGACGCAAACAAATGAACATTTATTAAATTTTTGAGAATTATAACCAGAAAGAAAAACCAATTTGATTAGATTAGAGAGCTAAAGAGTAGACCAATTCTCCTTACACCACAATAAACACTTCATTCTTAATATAGTTTTCATCCAAAGCTATATTAAAAAAAATCCTCGATCCTCCAAATAAATAAAAAATCCTCAATCCTCCAGACACTTCATAGGAGCACTCCAAGTCGTGTTCTGCACATGTTCCGACAAAGACAGATACTTTCTCCAATCATCAAGAACAAGATTCAGATCATGAAGCTTCTTCTCCAATCCAATGCAACAATTAGCATGCATTGTGCAAACCAAGTTTATGTCTCTGCTCGTTTGACAAAACCCACCAAAGTAAACTGTATCAAAGAATCTCATTTGGATTCCAATCTCAGAGATAAATGGCTCGTGCTTGATTCTGTTGAACACATCTTGGTCATGTAACTCTGGATAATTCAGGTGAGATTTGTGCCAGAATTTATAGAATTCGATGCTTCGATTGTTTGATCTTACGTATGTGAAACCTCCATTGACCCAATTGTCTGAATCGAAAGGATTTCCGAAGAATCTATCACATGCCATTTGAAAATCTCCATCTGGATATAGCCGAGGAAATGGATCTCGCAGCCACATTATGTCTGCGTCCTATAGATTTACATACACAAGAAATTGTTTATAAGTGATTAGCTCCGATTGATAAAACCATAGAGGAATAAAAAATTAAGACCATATATAGATTTATACCGTAAATATGAAGTTAAAACCCATCTCAAGAACTTGTGTAAGAAGCTCGATTCTGCGCCACATCATCTTGAGATAATCAGGAGTGTTGTAAACTTTCTCGCCGGAGAAATCAGTTTCTGAGGATTCAATGTGGTAGCAATTAGTATGAAGTTGTGAGCATCGTTCAAACGCCTTGGAATCCAAGCAAACCACAACTACATGTTTCAGAAGCTGTTGTGTTCCTTGTCCAATACGAAAACTCTCTAAGAAGAGATCGAACAAAGAGTTTGGTTCTGCCCAAGCTTGATTCAATGTCGTTATAATCACTGTATTGTTCTTCGTCGACGCGTTCTCCAAAATCTCCCTGAAACTAATTTTTCGTTTTGTCTGGAATAACAACAAATTCGACATAAATTACAGATTCAATCCAAACCCTAAATAATCAGACGAAACAGAGTATAGCAAAAACAGAGTTTAAATCAGATCTGAGTACTGATGAGAGAGAGAGAGAGAGAGAGAGAGAGAGAGAGAGAGAGCTTACTGTTGTCTCCGGAGAAATCTCTGATGAGTTGAGATTCGGCAATGGTGGAGATGGAGAAGCGAGAAGAGAGGTGAGATTGCTGACATCAAGTCGTTGCAGAGGATAAGCTGTTTTGTATAAAACCAGACATGAAGCTGTCAAACCAAGAAACAGAATCAAGATTCTAGTTACTTCCTTTTGGCCGATCACAAATCCTGAATCAAGAAATTTACTGCGAGAAGAAGAAGACGAAGAAGAAGAGGAGGAAGACGAAGAACTCATTTCGTTTTCTATCGTTTGGAAGTCATGTCACGAGAAGCTCACAAATACAAAGTCGGCTTATTAATTATGATAATGATTCTTATTAATGAGTTACTAATAGAAGACTAAACAATAAGTTGACTAGAATTACTAGACTGATTGTCCACCAGAGTGCAAACGCGTGGGTCTTTCCTATGACTATTAGTAGTAATCAGTTGTGGCTGCCATGAAAGACTTTTTTTTTTCTCTGGTCCGAAAAAAAGATCGAGACTTTTTTCTCTCGTTTATTTATTTTTATAAATTAATTATGACATCAATAGGTGACAAAAAATTGCAATTATGACTCAGTTTAGTAACTATGACTCATCAAAGAAACAAGGAAAGAAAAGTAGGAGTTTGCGTAAACTGAGTGAATGAAGTATTTTTAGGGTAAAATGTGATTTATAAGCTAGAAGATACAGAAGATACCAAAATAGATGAATTTCTTGTATTCTCCCCAAACTAGATAAAAAAAAAGAAAACATATTTACAAAAACAAGCACTTTATTACACTTCTCTTAGTATTTTAGCACTTTCAGATTTTTAACTGATTCTTTTTTGTCATTTAACGAGTAAATGACAAAAATACATTCACATATGTTTCCCATGTACCGTACACAGACATACACGCCGTACTGTATAAGGTTAAATTGGTCAAGAACAATAGTAAAAGTGTACTTTTTAAGACTATGTGCAATGGGGTGTTGTAATTTTTTATACCAAAATTCATCATTTTTCTTTTTTTGTGCAACCGTTCTTTTTCATTCATTAATCTTTGCGATTACATCCAGCGATAAGAAAAGAGGGAATTATCCCTCCTCTAAGATAAATACAGTACAACTTAAAAGCAATAGAAGATGAACCAGATATATCCTTAAAAAGGGTTGTCAGCGAATTTGAGACAATGCTCGAATTCGTCGATAGAAGATTCACGGCAGAACCGGAATGTTGGAGCATAATACCGACAACGCCAGAAAGCTCAGAATTAGTCACTTTATCATGTGACTTGAAGAAGAAACCCTACCTCCGATATTCGTAGAAACGAAATCGTTTGCTTCTTTTGGTCCCGTACAGACCGCTACGCAAGAAGATAAGTTGGTAGAGAATTTCACAAAGTTTTCCGACAACAAGCTCGGGATAAAGACACCTCTCCGCAAGGTTTTTGGAGTCTGTGGAATATGCTCGAGCAAACATTTAGCTTTGATTGAGCAGCGAGCGTGATTGGGGATGGGTGGCGGAGACAACTGGTACCGGTGGCNGTTCTTTTTCATTCATTAATCTTTGCGATTACATCCAGCGATAAGAAAAGAGGGAATTATCCCTCCTCTAAGATAAATACAGTACAACTTAAAAGCAATAGAAGATGAACCAGATATATCCTTAAAAAGGGTTGTCAGCGAATTTGAGACAATGCTCGAATTCGTCGATAGAAGATTCACGGCAGAACCGGAATGTTGGAGCATAATACCGACAACGCCAGAAAGCTCAGAATTAGTCACTTTATCATGTGACTTGAAGAAGAAACCCTACCTCCGATATTCGTAGAAACGAAATCGTTTGCTTCTTTTGGTTCCGTACAGACCGCTACGCAAGAAGATAAGTTGGTAGAGAATTTCACAAAGTTTTCCGACAACAAGCTCGGGATAAAGACACCTCTCCGCGAGGTTTTTGGAGTCCGTGGAATATGCTCGAGCAAACATTTAGCTTTGATTGAGCAGCGAGCGTGATTGGGGATGGGTGGCGGAGACAACTGGTACCGGTGGCTGAACCGAAGGGGAGGAGGAATGACGGTAAAACACCGAAGAAACGCCGGGCAGACGAACCGCGTTGTCATATTGGGCCAAGCCCACAGTAAAGAGAAGCCGGATATGATGCACGTCTTTAAGGAGACGGAGAAAGCAGGACCGGCCGATTGCTTCGCTGGCGAAATCCTTGATAGCTTGGGAGCAGTTTGTCCTCGAAACTGTCTGAGGCTGATCGAAGGGAAGCGTAGCGAAGACGATAGCAGATCCGGTGGATTGGGCTCGAGCAAACACTTAATTTTGATAAATGAGCAGCGAGCTTGTTGGTAGGGTGGCGGAGGCAGCTGATACCGGTGGCTAAACCAAAGGGGAAGAGGAGCGATAGTGAGTAACCGAAGAAATGCCGGACAGACGAACATCATCGTCATATTGGGCCAAGCCCACGGTAAGGAGTTGTCGGCAAAGGTACACGTCTTCGAGGAGATGGAGTAAACAAGACTGGCCGAAAACTTCGCCAAAGAAACCCTTAATAGCTTTTCATAAACAATTCATCCTCGACACTGCATGGGATTACTCGAAGGGGAGCGTAGCAAAGTCGACAGCAGATCATGCGGAAAAGGAGGCCTGAGACCAAAAGGAGAGCTTGACGCATCAGGCGGCGAAGCTAGACGGAGTGGAGCCGGCGGATCTAGAAAAGGCAGCAAGGAGGACGGCGGAGCAAACGAGGGTGGTGATGAAGAGAGCGACGGAGGCGGCAATGGTGCGAAGGCGGCGGTGAGAGAGCGACTCGAGTTCGGAGAACCACCGGCTGGGTCTCCGGCGACGGAAACCAGGACGGCATCAGTTACCACAGCAGCCGCGAGGAAGAAACTAGGTATGTTCCGGAAGCTCTAGTCGAAGGAGGAAGGAGCTGCGCACATGGAGAAGGATCTCGCCGGTAATACAAGGGGCCGACGCGATGAGGGAAGGGAGATGGAAAAAGCGTTGTGGAAGGAATGGAAGGGTGAGATGGCAGTTGAATCCGGTGGGTCGGGTGGAACAGGTGGGTCCGGCGCCTCTCCTTCTGCTTGCAGAGGAGTTACAGACGGCGGAGCTGCGTCAACTGAGGCTGGCGAGGGCGACGGAGGGGATTTCACAGCACCCGGCGAAAGGCAGATTGTCGGTGGCTTCTCAATTCCCAGCGTGAGGCTGGTCATCGGTGGGGTTAGGGCGGTCGCCGGTGAGGACCGATGCTGTTGGAGAGAGCCAAAGATTTACCTCGGATATTGTGACTGGGAGCGTGCGGCTAGGGCGAACAGGTAAATTGATGAATACATAATTCATCATTTTTCATACTCTATAAATAGAGATTTGTTTCATTTGATTTGGACACAGAAAAAACCGTCTTTTTTACTATACTTTTATATTAGTTTCCAATAAACTCTTGTTTTTAGCTTTAAACATCGGTTTAGTGAAAATTGATCACAATAATAACCCTTTTAACACCCAAAATTCTTCTAATTACCCTTTCAACTACCCAAATCCCAACAATTATCAATTTCAAAATCAATCTTCAACCAAATATACCAAACTATGGTTCCACCAAATTTCTTCATGCTGCTAGCTGTTCCAAACTATCGTCCATATTATGGATCGATGATGCCATATTCATCTCAAGCACCCTCTTATTCTTCTACTCTAATGGTTAATGAAACTGATATGAATGTTGGAGCAACTGAATTTCTCGAATTTTCTACACAAATGGCTCTTGATGGTGTGTTTTATTAGTTGTGTTGTGTGCTTATTTGTGTATTGTATTGCATTTTAATTTTTTCGTAATTATTTTTTGTTTTAAAAGTGACTATGTCTATTTCTCGTTTTTATTACTTGCAAAAAAAAGAATGTAGTTAAAAATATAAATTAAAAAAGAAAAAATATATTTTTTAAAAAATCTTAAGTATTTTAATTTAATTTCATTGAGAATTGTTATTAATTTGTAATCACAAATACAAAAACATAAAAGAAAATAAGAATATGAAATAAAAATAGTGGAGTAGAGTGTTGAATTTTATTAAACAAAACCATGGTTGAGACACCCTAGTCCCGTGAAAACCCTACTGAAAAACTTGACTTGCACTGAAAAACCCGTGAAACGATCTCTTAAACCAAACTTGAAAGGGAAAAGAGGGGTGAGCAACAAGTTACCCAGTGAGGACGATCCTACCTGCCCACTTGATCTATACGAAGAATTAAACATAACCACATATATGTCTACTTAACCTCAGATTAGACAAGCAACAATCATCAAGCTTTCACAAGTACATAGAAACCTAGCACACAAGTTCCCACTCACGAGAACGTTACACTTTTAAATCTGGTGACTCGTCAGCCACAATCTCACATGCCCGTCAACCCCTGTACTGGCCACAATTCCTCTGTGTATGGTCCAGCCATGGTCCCACTTCGCGAAATGTCATTCGTGAAGACCAGCAAGCAATCCGTCCATGGTCCGCAATGTCCATGGGCCGAGATCAATCATGAGCTCTAATGCGCCTAGACTAACACCAATCAACAATACATACATCCGTTCTCATTCAATCATTCATGTTCGTTTTAAATATCAATCAATCTCTAACTCTAGGTTCAGCACATACATACGCAACTATGTCTAAGACAACTTATAGATCCACAAGTCCCGCCTCACCTTTGCCATTGGGTTGAAGATTCAGCCAGAATGTACCAGACGAGAAGATACAGCGATAACTTTCATCATGACTCTTCGATCTAGACGAACCTGGACTTTCCAGAAGGCTAAGACTCGGGGATTTACAGAGGTATGTAGATCGTTTCCTGGTTCCTCCTGGTTCGGCGCATAATCTCCTTGCAAGATGGCTGTCCGAAGATTCTAACAACAAATATCGATCTCAGAGAAATGGCAATAACTATAGATCTATAGCTCCAAATGGAGATCCGCTTTTGGCTATGGCTAGATCTGGGAGTCTAAAATATTCTTACCAAGTTTCATCTTGATCCGATCTGATTTGCCTGTCTGGTTCTCTTTTCTTCCAAAACGGTCAGATCTGCCTCTTAGACGGCTACGGTGGCTTCTCCTTCGAGGTGACTCGACGGTGATGGCTCCAGCGGAATTACGGCAGGGCTTCGCCGAAAAAACTCTCTCTGATCTTCTCCAAGTAGTGGCTCCTCTATTTATAGAGCAATGGGTGAGATTTCTAGGTTTAGGGTTTTCCGAGCAAATGTCTTATTTGCCCTTAATGATCCTATTGAGCTTCTAACCTTGGGCTTCTCTTCTCCTCACTTTAGGGCCACGAAAATATGCTTACTAAACTCTGGAATCTTCTTTAGAATGGGCTTCATTACTTCCTTTCACTTATGGGTTTTCCTCAACCCAAAACAGGTCCGACGCTTCGTCTAATGCTCTTTTCGGCCAAACACTTCTTCATTCTTTGGCTCAACTCTTCTGTAGACCAACTTGAGATGAAATAGACTACGACCCAAAATGTTTGAACGCGGAAACTAAGAGCCCGAAACATTGCTTCCTTTGCAAGTTAGGGTTTTTTTCTTCGGAAAGTTAGGGTTATGGTTTCTTTGGTCGCAAGGTTTATGGTTAAGGCTTTAGGGTTTTAATCGAAGAAAAAATAGACCCTAAATCTCATTCTTGGGATGTCACAATGGTAAAGTATACAAATTGAATGGGTGTTGAATTATTATGTGGAAGAAAGAGAAGATGTTGTGGAGTGTTAAAAAGAAAAAAAGAAGGTGTTGAATTTATAAACCATTGCACATAGTCTAATAGCACTTTGAGAAAATGTTAAAAAACTAATGAAACTTCAAATAAGTGCTAAAATTTACAAAGCTCCCAAGAAAAAATGCGAGACTACCTCTAAACATACTAAATTGATTTATATATCGACCTTAAGTCTCTAACTATGTAAGCATATTGTTTTTACAAAATATACATTGGGTAATTTTTTTTTTTTTGGTTAGCAGGATACATTGGGTACTTTATTGTGGCATTTTAGATGATATTTAGAATTTAACAGCTGTCGTTTGTAGGTTTGTGTTATTTATGCTGTATTGAATTTTGATCAAAGCTAACTAGGGCGATTTGTTACTAGAACTACTTCAATATTGTTTATTTTTCCTACGTCGATATATTGCAAGGAAATTCCAAAAACACCATTACAATAGCAAACATTTGGATAATTTTTGGGTTTAGTAACTTTTATAATAGTTAGAGATTCCTATGTCATGCCTTCAATTAACATATATTTGTTATATATAATTAATCTAAACCATGATTACAATATGAGAACTTTTCGAAATGTAGCACATATTACAACTTACGTTAGGTTTATGTTATTTTATAAAAATTCTTCCAAACTTAGCACTTATGGTACGTACTGTTTTGTACGAAAATGGACGGATTTGCCCGACATTTCTGCGGGCGTGTCAGAGTGTTCGTAATGTTCTCCTTAGCTTCACCACATCTCCTTTTATATAGTCAAAAATTAACTAAACTTTACTTTAGCAATTGAAATAATTAAGAGTTTTTATTAATAAACACATAATTCTTTTCATTGCAATTTAAATAGATTTTGTTTTAAAAAGCACATAACTCTTTGGTTCAAAATAATACACATAATTCTTTTTTAGTTAGACCTGTTAATTTGATACAGAGAAAAATTTAGTCCATTTCAAAAATTTCAATCATATGTTTCTTCCAGGTAAAAAAAACTGGTCTAAAGATATTAAAAATTGCTCATAGGTCCCATCAGATCATTATGAATACTACGTAATTGGCTGATTTTAGATCGAAGAGTATGAGATTTGTGCAACCATTTATTGTTATACCATATAGATAACATTGCTTGACAATCTAAAAAACCAAATGTTATCTATCTTTCTTAGTTCTATTTTTGTTTTTTTATTCTTTTCTTGTAAACATAGAAAACTTTTCTTTAAAACAGTTTGCCATTACAATAGAATTGTCAGAATTTCCCACCACAGAGCTGCATTCAATTTTAGGCTCTTTCCCATCCATTATAGTAATGTTGATGTCATCCATAACAATGTTTTTGCAAGGCTTGATTTTGCTGCAATTTAGCGTTATAATATTTTCATTTGACGTCGTTCCACGAAAATCAATGAATTTTACATTGCTAATCGCCACATCTGCTGAATTCTATTAAACACAAAGCACACACATGTTGTTCTTTAAAGAGAAATTTTTATNAATGAGTCACTTGGACGTTCTCAACTTTAGCTTCTTGTCCATCTTCTCCTAAACTTCCGATACTGTAATTAATTATCAGATGTTGACCAAACTTTTTTTAAAAGTCATTGGATTTTCGTAGTAAATAATCTTGTTGTTTATCGCTTTACATAAATTATAAAATTTTTTTTTTTACTTTTGAATTAGATAAAATAAGTTTATGATAAGATCATAAGATTATATATATATATATATACTCTAAAATGGTTAAAAATTTCACATGAGTTTTAGATACCTAACATGTTATTTCATTTGATAACACACTGTTTTACATGATATCATGCTATATTATCCTACGACATTCTGTTCTGTATGCTCATTGACACACAAGTTCTATTTTATCCAATGACATATTTTTATCTCATTCTATGCTATTTAATAAAATAACACAATTACGCGCGTGTGTGAAAGACATTTTGGTTAAACCATGTAAAAATTATTTTCCCCCTTCTATGATTTGTTACCAAAGTTTCTTACGTAAATAAGTTGAATATTTGACTATTTAGCAATTAAGCGTTTAATTATTTATATGTGTAAGAAATAAAATCATTCAAATTTTTTTTATTTAAAGCTATATAATCAAAAATACCTTATTCCATGACCAGGTCCACAAACAATCTCCGTAATGTTGATATTCACACTTCCAGTCTTTAAAGCTATACAATCATCTCCTAAAAAAGAAAATTTCATAATTTTGACAATTTATTATTTATGAATCTTTGATGTCTAATTATATGCTTAAGGCATCAAATTAATTTTAACAGTGCATAATGAATATATGTATTTATTATTATATATATATATATATTATATGTATAAATACATACCAGTTGAAATGCTGGAATTAGATATTTGAACATTAGTCGAGGCAGATATATCAATTCCATCAGTGTTAGGACTTTGTTCGGGTGCAATAAGTTGTATATTTGACATCATAACTTTGTCACAATTGTTGATTGATATATGATTTCTTGGACTGTCTATCGAAGTTATTCCGGTTATGTTGAGGGTATTACAGTTATGAAATTCCAATGCCTACACCAAAAAAATATATCATGAGTTAATCAATCGCCTACTAAATACTAATTAACTAACAATCAATATAAATTCTAATATTACTCACCGTAGGGCGTTTAGATATTTTTCCTGGAGTAGAAAGAAATTTATGTATGAGTGTTGTAAGATGATTAAAGAAGTATATATATATATATATATATATATTGTTAGATAGATATCAATTGTTACCTCCCAAAAAGATGAACCAAATCCATTGATAGTTCCCGTACCAATGATAGTTAAACCGTTTACATTCAAAAACGCTATCCAATTTGGAGATTTTTGGTTTAACCACGCACTTATGTCACTTGGTGCAACAATGTCGCCATCCATCTGTCAATTTGATCCTATTTATAAATTATACTCTTTTGTTTTTATATATTTTCATGTTTTGGAAACACGATCTTACGAATTATTTATATTTTTTTACATTAAGAAAAATCTACTATATACGATACATGTGTTAAAAAAAAAAAAAAAAATTCACTAATCTACAAACTTCAGTCTTTTAAGCTTTCATAATTAGATTTCTCTATTCATCTCGTATATGGGTCATCAACAGAATCATTGACTAATTATTAATTACATTAATTGCATATGCTGGTAAATACGAAGGAGTAAGATCTCAACTATTTACATAATAACTTTTTTTTCAATTCATCGCCTAACTGTAATTAAGATTTCACTTTTTTGCAATTAAATGTTAAAACATTATCTTCATTTTTATAAGATTTGTGTACCACATATTTTTTGAAAATTAATTGTAAATGAAAATGCAGAATGTAAAAACATTCCTCCCATTTGCGTTTATAATTTACAAATAATAGTGTGTTATTTATACACTATCATAACATAAGTAAATATGAACGTAAACACATGCAACAAAAAAAAGGGAAAGCAAAAAAAAAAATCGTGACCTAATGAATTACGAGAAAAATGGTTGTATATACGTACCTGAACAACAGAAGAAGATCCACAAGGACCAAGGAATTGAAGAGGTTGGAGTAAGAAAGTTTGGCCTGAGGGTATCAAAAGGGTTTTTGTGTCTCCGTCATCTCCACACATAGTTTTCCATGCTTTTACAAAAGCCTTTTTCACATATAATTTACCAATATTAATTAAAAATGGTATAAAATTATTGACAAAATTATTATAAAGATGTAGGAAAAAAAAGCTATGAACACGAGAGAAACATATAAATATCAATTTTCAAATATATACTATCGACTATAATAGAACAATAAAGAAGAATTCAAATTATAGTTTACCATCGAATCATCGGTTTCGCCATCTCCCTTGGCACCAAAATCAAGTACATTATAGTCTATGCCGCTTACAAAACCAAAATATAGAAAATTCACGAAGAATACAACTTGCAGTATAATTCCCTACGACACCAAAACTAAAAGTTAGAAAAAGTGAGAATATAGTAAATTAGCCAGAAGAAAAAATATTTTATGTATACCATTTTGAAATGATGATTATTAATATAGTATGTGTATGTCTGTATGTGTTGTTAATCACATATTTATATGCAATGATGTGCATGTATACATATAAATCATTAACATAGTTTCTCATTTTTATTGATTTTGGCCAAAAATGGTTGACTACTTCATAAATAATAAAAATGTGTCGGCTAAAATGGTAGTTCTCTTTAAAATGTTACCATTTTCTTGGTCATAAAACGTTACAGATTGCAGTAACAACTCCCCTGGTCCATGCACTAAATTCACCTGCATCATTTGTTCATCTTGTACAGCACCATCAGATTGAGCCGAGCCAACACATCACCACAGTGAACCGTATGACTCAATTTCTTGCTATCTACCAATTCAACAGCCTGTGAGGCATCACTAACTAAGGCATCAGCTTTAAAAATCAGACCCTTCCGCACTGTTTTTCCGAGAGTTGAAACCGTGTTTATCATACCTTTGTCTGTCTCTGTATTCGCCACCGATTTCTCCACAAGGGCATGTTGATCAGCAACATTGCTGTGAAAAGCCTCTAGCATTTTCCTCTCATGATCCGAGAAGTCTTTACCCATTTCCGAGTGCTTCAACTCATTTGCACCGGAGGAAGATACAACATACGTGTGCTTTAGATCCTTTGGAGGAACGTAACCAGGTCTGCTGAATCTGGACGACCCTCCGCCATATTTCCGTTCCATTCTCCCCTTGTAATGTCGGAAATCATCTTCAAAATGGGTATGCTTCGTACCATCCCGATGCTCATAAACTTGCCCTTTTCCGTTGGTCTGACCGCTATGTGAGTGACTGGTACCCCCATTTCTAACCGTTTCTTTATTCCCATTGATTCCATACGCAACAGCAGCTTTGTAACTAACCGTACCCGTGCTTTGTCTCGGCTCATCAGGATGATCATCCACCTTCTTCTGCTCAATAGACTCACCACGAGTAGGACATTTCTGATAATCATGACAGAGACTAGAGCAGATTCTGCAGTATCCAAACAACCTTTCATACCTCAATGATACCGTAGTTTCTTGCCCTCCAGGAAACTCGACAACCGTTTCAAAACAGAGTGGTTTGAAACCGTCAATCACCACTTGCACTTTCCCTTCATCTAAGTTCACCTCCTTGACGTCTCCAAGAGCTTCTCCAATACTCCGAAAGGTTGGATCTGCCCAGAAATGAAGTGGTACCCCGAGAATACGTACCCAAAACATGATAGCACAAATGGTACCCCGATGCTGTGTACGCTCAGGGACAAGAAGAAGGAGAACTGGTGGATAGCACAAATGTGATTGATAGTGTGGAGGGGGAAAAGGATCTCCCTGAGGAAGAACATAGGCTTACTCAAGATACTAACGGGATGGTTTTATCGGATGTAATGGATGAAGGCATTGAAGATATTGGTGGAGTAAGTAAGCCAGGAGCAAGAAAAAAGCTCTTCAAAGGTAATCAAACAATTTTTGGAGGTAATTCTAAGAAAAGATTGGTACAAGCGATGGTTTCTCCTAGGAAAAAACAGGCTGCTAAGAATTCGGTTCATGTAGGAGAAGGATTATATCCGGGTGATTTAAAGGGTCCATCAAACCCGAAAACTAGTCTGAAAAATTCAAAATCTTGTTTGATTGATGCGGATCCTTAGTTGGAATTGTCAGGGTCTTGGGAATCGCTGGACAATAAGCTATCTTCGGGAGGTTTGGAAGAAACATAAACCAGAGTTCTTGTTCCTTTCAGAAACCAAGCATGATTTTTTTTTTATGCAAAAATTTCAGTTTCACTTTGGTTATAATAAATTGTACACGGTTGAACCGTGCGGTGCGAGTGGTGGACTCGCCTTATTTTATGACAATTCTTTTAATGTTAATGTATTATTTTCAAGTAATCGAATAATTGATATTGAAGCAGTTATTCAAGGAAAAAAAGTTTTTCTATCCTTTATTTATGGTGACCCGGTCCCGAAATTGCGAGATCAAGTTTGGGAACGATTAACTCGGACTAGTTTATCCCGTTTGGAACCGTGGCTTATAATTGGTGATTTAAATGAAATATCCGGTAATAATGAGAAGCAGGGAGGAAATTTACGACACACATCAACTTTCGTGTCTTTTAATCTAATGATAAGAATTTGCGGTTTTTTGGAGTTCCCGTGCTTAGGAAACACCATGTCATGGAAGGGACGACGGAATTCGAAGATAGTGCGATGTCGATTAGATAGGGCCTTAGCTAATGAAGATTGGCATGACATTTTTTCATGTTCTTATGTTGAATATTTGGCAATGATTGGGTCAGATCATAGGCCAATTGTTGCTACAATAGAGGATAAACTTCCCCGGAAACGAGCACAATTTCGGTTTGATAAACGGTGGATTGGTTGAGAAGGCTTAATGGATTCAATTTCCAAGGGATGGGAGATCAATCCGGGTGGAAACGATTCATCTTTGGTAGAAAAAATCAGTAGGTGTCGAAGGGAAATTTCCAAGTGGCGGAAAAATAACTTACCATTCGGTAAGGAGAAAATAAATGAGTTACAACGGGCATTAGAAGAGGCACAAAATGATGATACTAGGACTCAGGAGGAATTACTGGATATTACAGGGAAATTAAAAGAAGCATATCTAGACGAGGAGTTGTTCTGGCAACAGAAAAGTCGCACTCTATGGTTAACAGTGGGGGATAAAAATACAAAGTTTTACCATGCACAAGTAAAGCAAAGAAGGGCGAGAAACCGGATAGTTGGTTTGCATAATGCCTTGGGAAGGTGGGTCTCATCTGAAAAGGAGGTTGAACAAGTGGCGGTAAGTTATTTTGATGAATTATTCTCATCTACCTCTCCTACGGAATTTGAGGATGCGCTGAGTGAAATCTCGTCACTAGTTTCAGAGAACAATAATGAGATGCTTACGGCAATGGCTACCGAAGAGGAAGTACGTACTGCACTTTTTATGATGCACCCGGAAAAAGCTCCGGACCAGACGGAATGACAGCTTTATTTTTTCAACAATCTTGGCAAATAATAAAGGCGGATATTGTAGGATTGGTTAACGGTTTTCTTGAGACGGGGGTCTTTGATCAACGGTTGAATATGACAAATATTTGTCTAATTCTGAAGACAGAGAGACCCAGTCGGATGACAGAATTACGACCTATAAGCCTCTGTAATGTGGGATATAAAATCATTTCAAAGGTTTTATGCCAAAGGTTAAAGCGTCTGCTACCACACCTTATCTCAGAGACTCAATCAGCTTTTGTGTCAGGATGATTAATTTCAGATAATATTTTGATTACTCAAGAAATGTTTCATGGATTACGAACCAATAAGTCATGCAAAGGCAAATTTATGGCGATAAAAACGGATATGAGTAAAGCGTATGACCGGGTAGAATGGTCTTTTATTGAAAATCTTTTGAGAAAGTTTGGTTTTGCGGAGAAATGGATTACATGGATGATGTGGTGTATTAAATCAGTACAATACAAGGTCCTCATAAATGGTCAACCCAAAGGACGAGTAATCCCTAAGAGAGGGCTTCGTCAAGGCGACCCCTTATCACCTTATCTTTTTATACTTTGCACGGAGGTTTTAATAGGAAACATACGGAAAGCGGAAAGAGAGAAGTTACTCACGGGTTTAAAGGTTGCGAGAGCAAGCCCAGCAGTGTCACATCTACTTTTTGCTGATGACAGTCTATTTTTCTGTAAGGCAACCAAAGATGAATGCCAGACCATCCTACACATACTTCAACAGTATGAGTCAGTGTCTGGGCAACAAATCAATTATGCTAAGTCTTCTTTACAATTTGGATACTCGGTAAATGATACGGTACAAAATGAGGTCAAGCAAATGCTAGGAATTTCTACCATTGGAGGTATAGGATCATATCTAGGCCTTCCGGAAAGTCTTGGAGGAGCAAAAAGCAAGATTTTTAATTTTGTCGCCGAGAGACAATCGGACCGAGTTAACGGATGGACGTCAAGGTTATTATCTAAAGGAGGTAAAGAGGTTCTAATCAAATCGGTGGCATCAACAATGCCAACATACGTTATGTCATGTTTTAGGTTACCAAAATCTGTAACCACAAAATTAACAAGTGCGGCGGCACGGTTTTGGTGGAATTCAAATGGACAACAAAAAGGAATGCATTGGTTAGCGTGGAAAAAGTTATGTCGAAGTAAATCAGACGGGGGAATTGGTTTTCGAACAGTGGAGGACTTTAACACTGCGCTATTGGCAAAACAGTTATGGCGGCTGATGGATAAACCAGACTCATTGTTTGCGCGAGTTTTTAAGGGTCGATATTTTCGGAACACAGACCCTTTAGACAATGAAAGATGCTACTCCCCGTCGTATGGATGGAGGAGCATTATATCGGCTAGACCTCTGGTTAGAAAAGGACTAATTAAAAGAGTTGGTCCAGGATGTTCTATTTCAGTATGGAACGATCCTTGGATACCATCTTCTCGCCCGAGATCAGCAATATGTAAGGGGTATAACTATTACCTGAACCTCATGGTCAATCATCTGATCGACCCAGAGACAAACATGTGGAATATGGGGTTGATAAATGCAATTATTGACCCGGCAGACGTGACGATTATTCGAAGTATGCCTATAAGCAGCACTTATAGACCAGATACTCTTGGATGGCACTATACGAAATCGGGAAGATATACGGTGAAGTCGAGATATCAGGTCGAACAACAAAACTCATATGACGGTACAAATATTTTCTATGGCCCGGATGTGAGGAAATTACAGGCCCATACATGGAAACTGGGATGTTCACCGAAATTACAACATTTTATTTGGCAAGCCATATCAGGATGTCTCTCGGTTTCAGCAAATTTAAGAGCTAGAGGGATTAATTGTGACACACGATGTGTGCGGTGTGGAGCGGAAGAGGAAACGATCAATCACGTCCTTTTTGAATGTCCCCCTACTCTACAAACATGGGCACTATCTCAGATACCATCACCCCCGGGTGTTTTTCCAATGTCATCGGTGTTTTCTAATTTTGATTATCTTTTTTGGAGACTCACAAGAGAAAATCAGAATAAAAAATTTCCTTGGATTGTGTGGTACATTTGGAAAGCGAGAAATGATAAGGTGTTTTCGAATATGGATAGAAATCCACAAGAAACTTTGAAGCTTGCGGAATCGGAGGCAACAATCTGGGAAACGGCACAAAGTAGCGATCAAGCAATGATATCCCAAAGCTTTTGGCCCTTCTCCGGCGATTCCACATTATGATGGATGGAAGTGCTATATTAATGGATCTTGGAAAGACACATATATTTTTTCGGGAATAGGATGGCATTGCTTTCAAGAAGGGGTGGAAGGAACTATCGTAGGAGCAAGGAATTTACGAAGAAGTCTCTCTCCCCTACACGCGGAATTTGAAGCACTTATTTGGGCTATGCATTGTATGATTGCAAACCAGAAGACGGCGATAGCTTTTGCAACAGACTGCCCCGAGCTGGTGAAGATGGTGTCTACACCTGATGAGTGGCTGGCTTTTACATTACATTTGGAGGAATTCGTGAAGAGTAAGGAGGTGTTTACTTTTTTTCTCTATCTCTCTCATCCCACGCGCAAACAACACAAAGGCAGACAAGCTAGCACGGAGTGCTCGCATCTACCCATTAGATATTACTTATGTAAACTCGGTATCCCCAGTTTGGATCTCTGAACCGTTCTAGGTACTTAGACTGTTGACAAAAAAAAAAAAAAAAAAAAAAAAGTTACAGATTTTTTTTAAAATGTTTTAGATTTCCATAAATTAATTGTACAACAATGTTATGTTGTTGGTCAAAGTACACTGCTCAATGATTATTTTTTTGTCAGATTGTTAAGCTATTAATTTTTTTTTATTGTTTAAGGTTTGTAAGTAAGTAATTGTATATTAACCCAATTTCTCAATTCAAATGTATTTTTTTGCCACCTCACTAACTATTCGTCAATAGATAACTAAAATCTGAATATTTAATCTATATGATTAATGCAAATAAAAGTTAATGATTTTGTGAATAACTAAGATGCTTTATACACTTATGGTCGCCGAACCTTACCTTTGACTTGAATCAGCGCACTTCCTCGCTCCTCGGACCCACATTTTCTTAAGCAGTCTCAGACTCTCAGGCCAATTTATTGGCCTCACAATTTAGTCAATTTTTGGTTTTTTTTTTAAGGTACATTATAAAAGAAACATGATTACCAACCCAAGTTTGGTTGAATATATTACTCGGCTTTCTTCGAGGAGATAATCCGCTAACTCCTTTCCAGGATCAATAGGATTTTGAAAAACCAATTGATGGAGCAATAATCGATAGACTAATTAATGATGCATTAATTTTCATAATTGAAATTTATTTTTTAGGTTTACTGCCTAAAACTCTCTCAACTCAAGAAACCCAAACTATTAAAATGAGATAGTTTGAAATAGATAGTTTGGATGTGTTAGTGATTAAAATTATTAGTTTGGGTGGTTTAGAGAAGAAGTCAATAGTTTGGAAAAAAATAGTTTGGGCCTCTGGAGTGGAGGGAGTTTTAGAGAGTCAACTTTTCTATTTTTTTTAGGTTTTTGAATTTATTGACTTTTTATGAGAACCCAATATCAAGTCTTTTCATGATTGTTGATTTGATCAAACTTGGCTTTTACACCTTACTTGATGTTGTATATTTGTACGACAATATCCCATATATTTTTTTCGCTGAAAGCATCATTGTATTGCATATTTGCATTTTAAATGGTATGTTATATCATTTAACTGGAAAATATTATGTATTTTGCCATTTTTGTTACATTCACTACAAGAAATAGGCCTGAAACCGACGGCCAAAACCCTCGGTATCCCATCGGAAACAGTCTTTCCAGACGGATTTTCGACGGTTTTCAGCCGTCGGATTTATCTCCTCGGAAATCAAAATCCGTCGGAAATCCGTCGGGTATTTAATCCCTCGGAAATCCGTCGGAAATTTCCGAGGGATTTCCGACAGATTTAAAAAATTAATTTAAAAAAAAAAATAAGAAATAAATAATTCAATTTAAAAAATTCAATTTTATTTATTTATTAAATAATTTATTAAAAACCAAAATGTAAAATTAATTAATATTTAAAAATCATATAAAATTATAAAATATTATTAAAAGTTTTAGAAATTGTTGAACAATTACAAAAAAAATGAAATCAAAATAAATTTGGCGGGAAATCAGGAAACTTCGATTTGAAGTAATCCGCCATTTTCTCCCTCTTGTTTGTTGACTCGAGAGCTTGTACTCCAAAGCCTCGCTCTTTGTTTTCTGAGTCGAGAGCTCGTCCTCCAAAGCCGTTATCTTCTCCTTGAGCTCTTCGTTTTGCCGGAGAATCTCTGGATCCATCGAAAAACTACCCGTAGAAGTTGAAGGTTGGGACGCAATCTTACCCAACCCTGGCCGACGACTTTTTTTAACAGGTACCTCCTACAAAAACAATACTAAACATTAGATCTTATTAACAAATAAATATGTAAATTGAAATTAATACTTACCCCGAGCACTAAATCGTTGATTTCGGCCCGAGTGAGCTGGTTGGAAGCGGTGGTGCCGTCCTGCGATCTCTGGGTAAGGATCTCGTCCTGCACCTTCGTCACCTTCTCGACGAGCTCCCTGACGGCAGGATCTTGAATTTGGCCGGTCTTCTTGTTGGTGTGCGTCCTCACCATCACTTTTAGGTGATCCGGAACTTCGCCGTCTTCCTCCGTCTAGAAAATAACTAAACGGTTAGTTACTAATAAATATAATTAAAAACACTAAAAATACTTACCATTTCGATTTCGGATTTTTTGAAGCTCTTCGCGCCGTTGTTGTGGATAGCGGGTCTCTTCCCTTCTCGGGGACTATTCCGGTCTTGGAGTTTGTCTGAGATAGAGCTATGGTCGTCGGCAGTTGCCAATACGGGATGTAGTCCTGAAACACCTCCGCGTTCAAGCCTTTTGGTTTTTCTCCACGCCTTTTCCAAACCTTCTTCCACTCATTCATGTTGCGCGAAAATTGCGTTTTAGCCTCTTTGAAAAATTCTGTCTCCACCGTTTTTGTGATAATCCAGTTCCAATTAAATTCTTGCTACAAAAAAAAATAGAATTATAGAGGTTAAAAAAATCTCAAAATGTATAACAAAAATTAATTAAATGTTAACTTACCGCAAACGTCCGAAACCACATGTTTTGTTCGTCTGACGGAATATCCAAAAATTTCTTGTACGGTTTGTCGAGGATGGAGTGCAACATCTTCAGAATCGACTTGCTAATCCCATTCCCGGATATTCCAAACCTATAAAAAAAACAAATTAAAAATCGGTAATTAAACAAAAAAAATTATTAAATAAGAAAAAATATAATATTACCAAGTAGATCTCGGAATACGGAGGTCCGGATCGAGAACTGTAAGTAATTCTCGTCACTGTTGTTGGACAAGCTCCTCGATGGTCATGATCCCCGGAGGAGCTACACTCTCCATGTCCGGAATAGACGACACATGAGGCGCAGAAGGCGAAAAAGTACTCGGGCTCGGATCTGCGGAAGTAGTCCTCCGCTCCGATTGCCTGGAACCGCCATGACGGTCTCGATCGAATTGACCGTAAGACCTACAAATATAAAAACAGAAAACCGAATCATTTAAAAAAACATATATATAACCATAAATATTTTTCTAAAAACCAAAACATTTAAATAAAAAAATACATATCATTTTCTAAAAACGTTTTTAATACATATAATTATAAATAACGTTTTTAAAACGTTTTTGATAAATATATATTTTTTTAAACGTTTTTTATAAATAAAATTTTTAAAACTTTTTTATATATTTATTTATAAAAACGTTTTTAATACATATATTTTTCAAAAACGTTTTTAAAAAACATATTTATCAAAAGCGTTTTTATAAATATATTTTTTAAAAACGTTTTTTATAATTATATGTATTAAAAACGTTTTAACAAAATTCATTTATAAAAAATATATTTATAAAAAACGTTTTTAATAAATATATAAATTAAAAACATTTTTAATTAAATCTAATAATTCTAAACTAATCTAAAATATAATTCAACATAATCCACACAAAAAAACCACAAATCCACAAAAATCAACCTAATATAATTAACAATCTAACAACCTAATCTAATTCCACAAAAATCAACCTAAACTAACAATATAATCTAACAAAAAAAAAAAAATGAGACTTACATTTGTGGGCTGGGCTGCGGTGGAGGCGGTGGGCTGGCGACGGTGGTGAGCTCCGGTGGGCAGGCGACGGTGGCGAGCTCCGGTGGCCGAGTAAGAAGAGAGAAGAAGACTCGGAAGAAGAAAAAGGGAGGCCAATGCGGGGAGATTTGCATCAGAAGATGAGGTTTGTGGTCCCAAAAGCTGCTCATAGAAACCTACAATGTGATATTTGATCAATCCGGGAGTATCCAGGACTGACCCGTCGTCCATTAGCAAGAAGAGAATGTTGTTAAAATTTGCTCTTGAAATGATTGATCTGTGGAAGAAAAGAGAGTTACAGTCACCCTCCGCCAGCCAGCTGATTCTTGCTCTTTGTCGAAGGAAGGATTCCTCCGCATTGGCAAGAATTAACCATTTCCTGTTAGCCTCTCTCTCCTCCACGGCCAGAGAAGGTGAAGGAGAAGCCAGAATCCCTCTCTGCAGATTAATCATTTCTGCATGAGCCTATGAGACACGAAGCTCAAGATTAGAATAATTCAATTTGCCGAAGTGTCTTATGATTCCTTTGAGCTCTTTGAGTTTCCTAGTGAACACAAACATTTTTGTACCTGGAAAGTTCAGAGAAGACCAGCATTCATCAATAAGCTGAGGAAACTCCACATTCTTAAATAAGAAGTTCGAGAACCTAAAAGGTTTTTTCCTTTTCTCCTTCATAGAATTGATAACATCATATTTTGCATGTTTTTAAGGTTTAGTTTCATAGGTTTTTAGTTCCACTTTGTATAGTTTTTGAGTTGTTTTCATGCATTTGAGTTTCATTTGCATTGCATTGCATTTTAGATGTCCTAGGTTGTCTTTGCATTCTTTTTGGCTTGCTTGAGCCATTTTCAGGTGTTCTTGGAGTCATAGGAGTTGGAGGAGTGAGGATAGCCATCAAAAAAGGTCATTGCGGAAAACAGAGATGCATGATCAGGTTGAGACGTCAGACGTTTGGCATTGGATGAAAGACTTCCCACCGATGGATTGAGCTCAGATTTTAACACAAGATAGATCAATGGATTAGCTTTCATTTGGAAGTTGTTTGAGGCCATTCCAACGGTGTGATAAAACGTTATGCCGATTTTCGTGACGACGGTCCCGTCTGGCGAGCAAGAGGAGCGAGTGGAGAAACAAGCTTGGATCGATCGATCCACAAACTTGGATCGATCGATCCCAAACATCGAAGATTTCCCACACCGACCTACAATGCTAGATCGATCGATCTCATGTTTTTGGGGGATCGATCCCCTACATTGACCATTTTCTGGGCCGAAACCACTCGAAGTGCTCTAAAGATCGACTCAGAAGAACGGTTTCCATTCGGATTTAGCTTCAGCGGTCTTCATGAAAGTTGTAGATATTTGAGTTATCTTTCCAATGGAGGTAGTTTAAAGTCATTTTGAGCAGTGGTTCGAGAGTTATGGGGGATTTAGTGAAGACGTATCAAACCGAAAACTAGTCTCCTAAAACAGTGTAAAAACGTCACTTTCTCTACTTCACCTAATTTTTGGTGACTTTGGACGCCCAAAGCTGTATAATTATTGGTATTTGGACCAGATCTAAGAACCTTTTATCACTTTTAACAAAAAATTTAGAGAGAAAACCTTGTTCTTGATTTGAAGATTTGTAATCCTAAGAAGATCTAGTGAAGTTTTCTTGAATCCTCTTCTACTTTTCTTCTTATTTTGCTGGGCTTTCATTTGTACGGTTTATATTTGCGATTTAGCTATGTGTGAGTAGTTATATTAGGATTCTTGGGTAAGGTAGATTAGGGTGATTCTAGGTTTGTTCTTGATGTTTAAGAGCTAGATTACTTGAAATCCTTTCTCATTATGTGTTCTTAATGCTAGATTAGCCTTGACAAAGTTGATCTAGAACCTAGGGAATCCCGTCACCCGAAAGGTGTTCTTAGGAGATTCTTGAACGAACTTATTGAGTGCTTTTCATATCTTAGCCAACGGAAAATTGATGTCTAGGGTGAATTGTGGTTAATTAGACTTGTGCTTATTGCTTGTTAGTCATAGAATTGCGAACGAAAGTTTATGACGATTGATGACTAAGATAGGGGTTAATACCATGGACGTGGATTAATCTTTAGTAGTGTTCTAAGGCCTAAGGATATATTTAGTAGTATGTTTGAGCATCTTGAGTAGATTAAAAGATCACCCGAGTCGTTAACTTTACCCGAGAATTCGTTTGTTTAAATCGATATTAAACGTTCTCTCGATTAATTTGCTTCTCGTTTATTGGAATTGAAATTGTGTCATATTGTCGTGTCACTTATTAAATTTCTGTATGTTGCACTTGTTCGATAAAAAAACTCATCCCCAATTATCGCTTAGATTAGATAGCGTCTTGTATTCTTAGTGCGTCGTTCTTATTTTTTTGTGGATTCGATCCAAAAGTCCTGCAATGACATGTCATTAGATTGAGGCATTGTGCATAGTGGATAATTGTGCGGACCGTAAAAAGTCCAACTATCAAGAATCTAGGTAGATGCAGCAAGGTGAATGATCTGAGATATCAATTTCACCAAAAATACCAATAGAGTTTGGAAACTGATTTAGCCAAGTGTCATTCACAAGAATACGGTCCAACTTCTTTGCTATGGGCTCGGAGGGCCTGTTGTTTATCCATGTGAAAGTGGATCCTCTGAAGGCAAGATCATGAATACCAGCTTTAAAGAAACATTCTTGAAGCTCACGCATAGATCTCGTGGAGAGGAATGGATCCCCTGTAGAGTGTTCTGATCCAACTAGAATCTGATTAAAATCTCCCAAAACAGTCCACGGTTTAGAGGAAATTAAAGGATTAGCAGCCACATGAATGATTTCCTGCCACAACAACTATATGTAAGAAGGATTGGTCGATTATAATCGGATTTTTTGTTTCGATGAGGTTGATGCCCTTAAAAACTATATTTCTTGCATATCCTTTTCCATTCTAAACAATCAAATTAAATATAAATTATCAAAATAATCGTATCACTATTAACACTTCATTTAGTATTTATATAGACAAATGTAATTAAAAAAAATCATTACCGGCCATGTTTTAATTCTAGCTCCATTATCCGTCCTATTGAAAGTGCAATCAGTCACTAGGACGTTCTCAACTATAGATTCTTCTCCATCTCTTCCTAGACTTCCCACACTGTAATTTAATTATAAATATAAAGAACAAAATTCATTATAGAATCCAAAAAATTAACATCTATATAATGGTGTTAATTAATATATACCTTATTCCATGCCCAGGACCACAATTCATCCTTGTGATATTGATATTTACACTTCCATTGTTTAGAGCTACACAATCATCTCCTGAATTTTTTTAAGAAATTGAAATTCAAATACCATTTCATGTTTGAAAATTCAAGAAGAGAGCTATCTAACTACGTACCAGTTCCAATGACAGTGTCGAATATATTGACATCACTTGATAGTGAGATGTCAATTCCATCGGTGTTAGGACTTTCATCGGGTGCAACAAGCTTTATCTTCGTTATTTCAACGTTTTTGCATTGGTTGATCGAAATATGGTTTTTCGGGCTATTGACTGAGGTTATTCCAATTATCTGAAGATGATTGCATCTTTGAAAATGCAATTGCTACAAGTNATATATATATATATATATATATATATATGTAAATAAACAAATTTCATCTCTTTTAGTATATATATAAAAAATCACCTTCCAGAAAGACGAACCACGCCCATTGATTATTCCCGAACCAGTGACCGTTAAACCAATTATGCCCTTAAAACCGACCCATAAATTCTCATAGTCTGACCATGCTGCTTTGTTGATAGGCGCAACGATATTTCCATTAAACTGAAAAATTGATCACATATACATCTCATATCCACACATACAAATTTATTTCATTTTTTTTCCTCCGCGTAAGTTTGTAAACCGATGTAAAAACAAATATTGATTTTTCGATGATGTTACCTGAACTTGTACCGAATGAGATTTACAAGGGCCTTGAAACACCAGAGGTTGTAGTAAAAATGTATTGGTTGAAGGAATAAGGAGTGTTTTATTATTCCCACCGCTACCACACATAGCTTTCCATGCTTCCACAAAAGCCTTTTTTTCCAAAAAAGAAAGAAAAAAAATCAAATTTATAAGAATTGGTAGAGAAATAACTAAAATTTTAATTACAACATTCAGATAGTCTCATAATGGGAAACCGAAATAAAAAATTTGCAAGATAATAATACCTTTGAATCGTCGGTAGTACCATCGCCCTTAGCACCAAACTTAAGCACATCATAGATTTGGCCATTTACAAGACCAAAAGAGAGTAAAGTCAACACGAACACAGCACGTAGTATGATTTCCTACAACATCCAAAAGCAATAATGTTAGAAGGAAACAGAACACATTAAGTTAAAGAGGAACTTTATTTGATTCCATATGTACCATTGTGTGATGATGACAGATGACTGAATGTAAGGTAGTGTGTATATGAATGTGTTATTCCTCACGTATTTATATAACTACAGATCATGAACGTAGATTTAAACTTTACATATTTTATTCCTAAAATTTTATGAATATTTTTTGTCTATCTTATTATATTAGATTGTGTATCTTATGATATGAGATTTAGAAAAAAATCAGAATATGAATATGAAAAATAGAACTAAAAAGGGAAAAAATATAGAATACAAGTTTTAAAAAAATGAATGAATCGAGGGAAAATAAATAAATACACATTGGAAAATTCATATATAGAACTAAATTTGAATGCATATTGTGATCTAATTGCAGTTATAATTTATATATTTAACAAATACCAGCAATGTTTCTATGTAAATCAATAAACATTCAAATTATAAAGTATAATGCTTTTCTAATAATTTGGTTGGTTTTGAACTATACAGATAATAACATAAAATAAATTTTGAGACTATTAATTTGTTAATAATAGATTGATAAGTATAAAATTCCAATCTTTAAATCATTTTATTCTGATCTTACCTTGATTATTATATATTAAGTTAAATTTGAAGAAATATAAAATTTTAAAACTATCCAATTGATTTAAATGAGATTGTATAGCTAAAAAAAATTAGATTAATATAACTTAATAAATCTATATTAATATAATTAAAATAAGAATGTATAGATAATAACATTTTGCATTATTTTATATATTATGGATGTCCATTCTGAAAACAATCAAACTGTTTCAATTTGAGCCAAACCAAAAGGAAATGGTTCAAATCATTTTGATTTTTGAGTCTTATTTTGGTTAAAATATTTGTAAATTATAAATCTGAAACATCGAAACATATAACACTAAAAAATTAATCTCATTAACTGGCTCGGCAATAGACTTTCCCAAACGTCCGATTAATGCCTAACGAATTTTGGAACATTAGTTTATTCTATCTCCATCAACAACATTAACAATCTGATTTTCCATGTTTAATATTTTTAAAAAGATACACGACCTTACTTGAATAGAACATAATAATCTATATGAAATGTTGTTGTTCGTGACCTTGTAGATTCACAACCTCTGATCTATATATACTATATGAAAGCAGAAGTTTGAGGCCCCTGAATATGTTCACATCAGCATTTTTAGGTTTGATTTCAAGTGGACACATGACACCCTAAAACACGAAATAACAGCATATTTAGCCACGTCAACAAACTTATATCTAACGGAGAATAACTTATTTCTAGAGCAGCTTTTCAATCGTGGCCGTACCCTTTCACTTGACTCTTCATCATTCCTATTCGTTACAACAATTTGTTTCTTCTTCCAAATTCAATGTCTGCCATTAACTAAATATCATCGAACCCGCTTCGTATTCTAGATCCACAAATATCAATTCCAACAAACCATACACATTCCTTTTACTCTCTTAAGTGTCATTGTTCTTTTAACCAAAGTTTCTCAATGTCGCCACCATCCCAACGCCTTCTCGAACCGGAGAACCTTTAGGTTTGTATTGTTTCATGCTTTTAGCTTCGTATACACTTACTAGGTTTTCATTTATAGATTTCTAAGTTTTGCCAACACAACATGTAGAGACGTGAAAGTTAGTGACGGAAACGACGACAACTCGATGGGGGAGATCGCGCTGTCGAGGAAGAAGAAAGGATTGCGACGGTTGAGAAAGGAATACATGTTCAAACCTCACTATTTTATTTCATTTCTTCGAAATCGTTATAATTTTTTCATAAAATGGTAGAAATTAGGGATTCAAACATTGTTTCATAAAATGTTAGGAAGGAGCAGGTCAAAGCTGCGCTGATTTTGAAACTCAAGCCTCTACATCTCATGATTTCGTCGACTCCTTCCTTATTTCAGTTACATCTATTGCTTAGGTATTCAGTCCATTTTTTTTGGGAACTTTATAGGGAAAAAATTAAATACCCTAATCCCCGGAAAAAGATAGAAACGTTTATGTTTGCATAATCTCATACACATCTTTAATCCTATTGTTTTATGCATAATCGCTTCTTCTTAAACCATAGCTGAAACCCCATTTGTAGTTTTGTTCAAGTCTAGGTTGTCACTGAACAATTCGAAGAGATACAATTGGAAGTGGAAAGACAATGTTTGGTGAATGCTGCACTTGAAATAGAAATGAAGGTGATTCATACTCGCGTCATACAGAAAACTCAGACACCACAACAATGGAAGTTCACCGAAATAGGTCTATGTTTGTAACAATCAAATTTTACAGTCTGTGCATGGACGGTTTTTGTTTTCTTTCACGGTTTTGTTTTAGTATACAAAGTTGTCGAAGATGTGTGGATAGTAGCAAAGTTATGCCTGTGAGGAAGAGGATGTAAGTCTGAGAGTTGTTGAAGTAGCAAAGGCAACATGAAAAGACCAATGGTGGTAGTAGATATGGAAGTCCATGAAATTTTAGTCTCTGTTCTTCTATATTATATATGTTGTTATGCGGGGGGTTTTGGACTGTATAGAGGCAATTGAGAAAAAAAAAATCATTTCCACATATACGCTATATGCGGTTTGTATCTATTGCAAGAAAGTGTGTCATGACAAGAAATGTACAATCAGATCTCTTAATTTCCAATTCTAGCCGTTCAAAAAAAAAAATTAGTCTATTGTATTTCATCACATATTAACCTCTTTGCTCCTCAACTTTGTTTAAACCAACCATAAGCCTAGTTATTTTTCAAAGATGAAGAGATAACCTCATATTTTCATATATCCATCAACAAGGATGTGATGATAATTGGTTGGGCCCAGAGAAGGAAGGTGGAAGCCATCAACAAGGGTTTCAGGTGATGAATATAATAATAGCTAATATATAGACAAAAGATGAATAGATCGTGCAGAATTGTTGGTGTCGGAGATGGTGAGGGCAGAATGTGGAACGTAGATTGGTGAGCAAGGGAGAGTAACAGTAACATGAATGATGCGAGAGAAATTAAGACAAAAACAGCAGCCTTGGGGTAAAGGTTAGAGCAGAGTACTGATGGGAATGATGGAAGCGATCATGATTGTGGCAAGCGAGAGAATATTGAGTTCTCACTTAGTTGATGTGTTTATGCTGGTTCCCTTATACATTTGTTTTGGTGATTTAGGAAACGTAAAGAGAATTGATTTTGTAAGTTTTAGAGAGTTGATCCTGTTATTTTTAAAAAATACAAGTGTACACAACCAAATATTAATTTAAACAATTTCCCCTTTACTTTAACTAAAATTCTTTAAACCTATAAAATAGAAAGTCTATATCTGAAAGAAAAATAAAAACAGAAAGTCTATATAACCTATGTAAGAGTGAAAGAAGAGTCACATTTCTTTTAGATTCTCTTGTGCAAAACTAAAGGATATGTGAGAAATGAGCAACAATAGTAAAAATTCAGATTCTTGAGTAGTTTTGACAAAACTGTTTTGTTAAAGATAGAGAGGAGAGTCACATATTACATAGAGTAAATAAGACTTAGCAGAGATATTTATAGAGATGAGAGTCACATTACATAAAGTAAAAGAGACTTAGCAGAGATAATTGGTCTTCACGAGACAAGGCCAAAGGTAAAAATCATTGTATCTTTTGCTTCAAGCATTTGTAAAAAACATTTATTCCAGTTTATGGATAAACAATCAAAATTCTTCCTTTTCATAAGGTATTAGTGGAAAATATTCATTCCATGTGACTCATTTGAAATTGAAAAATAAGTTTTGGACAATCTTATCTTTTTCCCGTATATTTTTCCGAGCAAATGGTTAAATTGGTAGAATATGAGTACGTTAGTCATTATTGTGTGATGAAAACAAAAAGATAGACAAAAGAGGCAAAATGAGAAAAATAAGAAATTTTACATTTTCAAGGTTTTGTGTTTAAGCCAAAAAAAATAATTTTTTTGGTGTGACTAAATTCCAAATAATGTAATCTACGGTTCTACCATGGAAAATATATTTTCGCTTTTATTTTTAATAACACATATTGACCAATTAATCTCAAATGATAGGGTGTACTAATAATAAATAATCATTTAAAAAATACCAATTAAAAAACAGATTAACCATTTAAGAAATAATCATAGAAAATAAAAAATAGATTAATCTTAAACGAGAGGATGTAATAATATATCATTTCACAAACATCCAAATCTTACAATAAAAATTAAATAATCAAAAATAAATATTAGTAAACGGATAAAATATGATACTTTTTTCTCAAGCGACGGTATGAAAAAAAATATATATAAGAATATTTTTTTTGACACACCATGCGCATAGCGCGGATAACCCCTAGTAACCATAAATGAAAGTACATGTTTGAGGCTCACAAGGCTAGCCACAAAAACCTGTTCTAAAAAATTGCCACATGGCATTTTTCAATCAACTACTTAATCTTATCCCACGATCAATTACCTCAGCAAGTCAGCATATATAATTTGTCCGGGAAAACAATTCTTCTCTTTCCGTCCATGTAAGCAATTTCCAGCTTTACAACAAAGAGCCACGTGGCATCTTTGAAACGAATATGTTAGGGGTTCAACTCAACACAAACTCTTCGTCTTCTTCCCCGTAAAACAAAACGAAGATATTAACGCTCCAACCCTTCAACTTCGATTTTATTTCATCTATATGGCTTTACCTCTTCGATGAGAAAGGCACTTTATTATTCTTAGGATTTCGCTGTACCTCCTTACTAGAAAATGGTGAGATGCGTTTACTCCAAGTAGAGAACGAAGGTTAGTGTGTTGTTGGCATCGTCTTCTCCTTTTTCTCATAGATGTTGATATATCTTACAAAATATGTGTCTGATTACACCCTAGATCTCGAGATATTTCTTTTTAGGAATTAGGGATACCAATCATGATAGCGATTATTAACCTAATATATGGAAATTTAGAAGCCTTCGATTCGTTTTATTTCCATTTTCTAATTATAAAATCTGTTGTGAAGTTTTTCAATAAGGAATAATTCTTGCTGAGGAAGAAAGACCAGAAGTCTCAAAATTCTGGTATTTTAAACATGTATCCATACGTTGTTGTTTCTTACTTTATTGTTTTCATATCAATCTCTAACATATTTGTCTCCCATGTTTGTCTTTCTAAAGTTGGGAGAGGTGATATGTATATATTTATTTTAACATATTGTAAAAATATAATTTTTAAGGGCATCTCCAACCATATCCCATTTTCTACTCTAAATGTCATTTTGCAGTAAAATCATCTTCAATCCTACTCCATTTTTAACTGCAAAATGGAGAAATGCCATTTTTTCCTCCAAATATGGAGTAACTCCATTTTCAACTCCAAAATGGAGTTGAACTTTTTTATTTATAATTTAGTCCTTCATATTTTATCATTTTTTAAAAACCGTACCTTTCATTTTAACAAATATTACGAGACAATGATTTTATGGTTTCATTATTTTCCAAAAAGTTTTAAGTAATGTACTTGTCACATATGCACAACAGCACAACAAAANTTTTATTATAATAGCATAAACTAATATTAAATTTAAAAATACATAAAAATACTGAAATTAGAAATAACATAAAGTAAACTTAATGCAAAAACGACTAATAATAATCTGGTAAACCGCTTCCAGATCCACCAAGATCATTAAAATATTGTCCAAATGAACCCGATTGAGGTGGATTTTGTTGTTGCTCTGCCCTTTGTTGTAAAATCCGTGTTTGTTCACTCTGAACATATGCACAAAGATTCGGATCTTGTATCGAATTCAAGTCTTGAAACGAAAATTTGTTTTTGGAAAAAAGACCGGTTCGTTTTTGGAAAAAGAATGTGTTACATGACATAATGACTACATGTGTAATTTTACATAACATGATAATCGAGGATGAACGCGATCTCGATACTCCAATTGAAGTTGGAAGAGAAGTTCCACCTCCATAGGTAGAAGTAGCTGAGGATGAAAATATTCGGTTCCAAAATTTTCTTGCTCGATTCAGAGAAATCAAAGATAAAAACGCTCATTTCTCACTTCGAAATGCGTTAATTAATCATGTATGGGAAAAATATTCAAATGGTGATGTTTAAATTAAAATGTGCTTTGTTTTGTTATTTTTTATGATATTGTAATGGTTAAATTCAAATAATATCACAATTTGTGAAAGTTTTGAAAGAAAAAAAATAATGAGTTAATTTGTAAATTTTATAGATAAAATGTATTTTTAGCAATTAATAATAAAATAGAAAATGAAGAATATACTAAGAATATTATTTTTGGAGTAAAAAATAGAAGAATACATCGGTGAGAAATCCAATTCCATTTTGGAATTACTCCATTTTGGAGATAAAAATGAGGGAATACATTAGAGATGCTCTAAGGCAAGCACATTATACTTTTTTCTATTTTCTCAACTTTGTTTCCCACATTTCCTCAATCTTATACCAACGCTTCATAAAATATTAACCACTACTACATTTATAGCGTTTCAATATTCTATCAATATTATAATCTTGAGTTTTCTCAGGTTATAGGTGGTGAGGCCTAGCGTTAGGAGGGAGAAGCAGAGGAGGAGACGGAAGCAAAGGGAGCAAATGGTGGTGGTGAGGATGATGTAAAGTGTACTCTCGGGTGCTCCTCGACGACAACCAAAACTGTAAGGATCATATATACTCGCATAATTGGTGAGCGGAGAAAGATTTAAGGAGTCGTACAATGAGATGCTTAAGTAACACATTTGGTTTGCAGTAAAATTGATCATTTTTAAAGGAACAGAGCAGTAGGCCTTATATAGTGAGCTAGAGTACCGAATTTCACCAAAACTTTTGTTATGTAATTGACTATTAAAACTATCTTTGTTACCATGGATGGCAGGTGGCATCTAGTGTTAAACACGAAAAATTCAATTCCTGCATGAGTGTGTTAATTTTTATCGAAATGCTCTTTTTCCATGCCATAAGAACCAACTTTTGACATAAAAGACATTCATTGGTTGTGTGGAAAAAAAATACATCAAGCTTTTGATGTGCACGCTCGACGGAACTACGGAAGACAATTATAATCATCCTCATGAATGGCATGAAAGGACCTACCAACTGTAAGTTCGATATTACTATTGTAAAACCACATTAATGGTGTAATATATATATTGTGCTTGATGCATAGCTTTTTCAGTGAAGGGATGCACAATAACAGCTCTTTGGTCTCTTGTACTACAACGAGAATGCCACTAACTTGATGTGTGTGCACATGCACATGGCTCGGAGAAGTTCAAGTGCTGAGCGAAAGTCTTACACAAGACTGTAACAGTCGTCGGCTGTACCAACTCCCCTCAGTTTATGTTTCTCTATATCATCTTTTTGTTTGGTCTCATAATAAGTTATCCAACAACTTGCCTGCCTTCCTCATATCCGGTGTTGGAAGATTCGTAAGCTATTTATAGTCAAAGTTTACTAAAATAGGAAGAACAAAAGTAACAGCAGCCTCTAAGGAAATTCTGGACTAGCTAAGTTTTACTAGATTATGCTCTTTTTTAATAATAGACACGCAAAAATATTCGCACATTAAACCTACTACTTCAGTTACAATACGTTTATATATACGCGCGGGATAACTCTTAGTATTTTAAAAAAGATACACGACCTTACTTGAATAGAACATAATAATCTATATGAAATGTTGTTGTTCGTGACCTTGTAGATTCACAACCTCTAATAACCACATCTTGGTGGAATATTCCACTTAGTCTCGGTCACGGTCGTATTCACCAACAAATATCGCTTCCAATCCTCAAGAGCGGCTTTAAGATTCTTCACTTTGTTGTCCAAACCAATACAACAGTTTGCATGCATTGTATTAACCACGTTGATGTCTCGGCTCGGCTGACAAAACCCACCGAAATAAACTGTGTCTAAGAACCTCATCGTGATCCCGAGTTCCACAACAAATGGTTCGTTCTTGATGGAGTTGAAAACATCTTGGTCGTGTCTTCTAGGGAATCTCTTGCTCGAGTCGCACCAATACTCGTAGAACTTTAGGGTTATGTTGTTGGCCTTGACATATGTGAATCCGGAGTTCACGTGATTGTTTTTGTCAGAAGGTTTTCCGTTGTAGCCATCGCAAGATATTTCGAAATCGACGTCGGAAAAGAACCGGGGAAATGGATCCCGGAGCCATAAGATATCTGCATCCTGTATTCAATAAAGAACAAGTAATATTATTACGCATGTGAATTTAAACCGATCCAGCTAACATAATATATTGAATGTGTCAATAATAGAACTAGAGAAGTTATAATTTATAAGCTAATTGACGGAAAATAATATATAAAAAAATTAAATAATAAATGCATAGCTTCAGACTTTAGTTTGACAGGTCGAATGGTCCCGAACTCTAAATAGACTTTGTTATCCACCCTTTTTTAATGCATACTACGTATTAAATTAGTGAGTCAATTAACGTATTGCGTACCGTGAATAAGAAGTTATAGCCAAAACCGAGAACATCCTTTAGCAGATCCATTCGCCGCCAAATGAGTTTCAAGTAACCGGGAGACATAAACGTGTTTCTTCCCGAGAGCTCATCAGAATCAGTGGCATTGATCAAGTAGCAATTAGAATGAACCTGTAAACAACGGTCATATGCCTTGCTGTCCAAGCAAACTGCAATCACATGCTTCAATAACCTTTCGGTCCCTAGTCCGGTCCGAAAACTCTCTAGAAACAAATCAAACGTGGAGTTTGGAGCCGTCCACGCATAGTTTAACGCCGTTATGATTACCGTTTTGTCCTCCATAGCGGCGCTCATAAGAACTCTCTCTAGCTCTGAAACAGGTTTTTTATGTTGTCTCTACATACATAATAGCATATCAATATAACTAGGATCAACATATATGTGTTTGAAGAAGTTACGGGTTTAACTATGACATGTAGTCTAATAGTTTGTATTAACGTTGTTTTTATGTTACCATTTAAAAGTTTAAGTTCGTTGAAATGTATGTTAATAACAAAATAATGAAGGAAGTTACCTGTTTTAAAGAAGTTTGGTTTTGTGAATACCAATTGGTTTTCCATTGAGGCAACATCACTTGGAGAGGCTTATCAACAGATTTATAGACCAAAAGACAAGAGAGTGCCACGGTTGTGAGCAACAACACGATTCTTATCACATCTCTTTGGCCGGTTGAACCGTCAGAACCAATAGACGGTGGCTTGGCTCTGCCGCCGCTGCCTCCAGGGCTAGCCAATTCGTAGCCGGAAAAAGAAGAAGAGTCAGTGCTCATGCTCTTCATGGTTTGATTGATTGATTCTTTGGCGAGGACACCTAGCTCCCTTTTATTTCTCTCTTAAACTACTTTTTAATTTTCAGTTATTATACAAATAAACAATATCTTATAAATTAATAATTGTTGGATAGAGGACAAAAAATATTGATTAGAATGCTTGTGTTTATAATCATACTTTAGCACATTAGACTTAATTCCCTAAGTTTTGGGGTTGACATCATGCACCAGAAGCCGAACCGGGATCATGTGTTTGTAATTAAACTCATGTTATATTCCGGTTTAGTTGTGTCTTAAATGAAGTAACCTCTAGAAAATAACTAACAATTGTCGAGTAATCAGCGATTCAACAAAAAAAAAGTGAGCGAATTTGAAATTCCACAATCACGTTTAAACTAACAATTACTCATTATTTAAGAAAATGTGAGTACTTTACTTGTAATGTGGTCGATTAACGAGGAAGAAATTAGTAACTAAATTATATTAGCTATGCCTTAGTTACCGGGTTATCATGTGCCTTACAATTTTTTTTTACCAGTCTTTTGGTATAGTCTTGACTTAAAACGTTAAATAAAATAAAATCAAACGGAATGGGCTTTGGCTAGCTTACAAGAAAGAAAATATTAATTAGGGGTGCTTATATGACACCGTGACATTATAAATATGAGTTTTAAAGGTTTGTAAACATTCATTCACACATTAATGAAAAGTAACCCTAGCTAGACGGGTATTTGCCTCGATTCGTTTTCTTTCAAAGTTTCAAATTATTCTTAGTTCTTTTCTTGCGATTTCACAACAATAAGGTCTGTGCTTGTGAATTTCGTCTGATCTGTTCCGCAGAGCGAAGATCTTATGATGCCAGAAGATGGTTGTGAAGACAAGATCAGTGAGTTGTCCGACGATTTGCTCCTGCGGATTCTATTGCTTATCCCGACAGAAGATGCCGTAGCCACCATGATTTTATCGAAACGATGGCGTTTGGTCTGGACTATGATGCCTAAACTTAAGTACAAAGAAAGCAAAAGCAGATGGCGTTCGGTCTGGACTAAAAAGCTGGACTAAAAAGAAGAGCGTTTGGTGGTTTCTTTACGAGTCATTGAAACTCCATAAGGCACCTGTAATAGACAGCTTGTGCATCAAACTCGGTCCACTATGTCCTACTGATGTTGATGTCGAAAAATTGGTTGCAAAGGTTTTTTATCGTTTCGTGCGTGAGCTAGAATTCAAGCTCCGCTGGTCCGGAAATCCAATTAGCTTGCCTAAGAGCCTTTATACATGCGAAACGCTTATAAAAATGAAACTGTCCCACAAAATTTTCATAGATTTTCCTTCTCTCGGTTGCCTCCCATCCCTCAAAAAGCTATTTTTAAGTTCTGTGGTCTATAAAGACGAGGTTTCTCTCGTTAGGTTCTTATCGAGCTGCCCTGTTCTTGAGAAACTCCTTGTGAAACGAAGGAAGGAGGACAATGTGACAAAGTTTTGTGTGAAAGTGCCTTCTTTATTGTTCTTATGGTATGATAATTATGATATTGATAATTATAAATATACCGATAGGTGCTTGGTTATAGATACTCCGGCATTAAAGCACTTTAGCATCTCTGATTGGTCGCAAGACTATTGCTCCATCGAGAATATGCCTTGTCTTGATAGTGCATGTATCAGTTTTGATGCTAATTGCTATGATCATGACAAGTTTCGAAGATGTCTTTCCTCGGTCTTGTCTCTCGAGTTGTGTTTGGCTGGTAAAACGGTAGCTCTCTCTCTCTCATTGCTTGTGATCACATTTTTGCATCTACTTACATTTTGTTTGTTTGATCGCAGCTTCAATGTTGTAGCACTATCAACTTCCCTCGACTTGAAAAGTTACGTATATATCCAGATATACTTTTACTTGGAAATTCTCCAAAACTAAAGCATCTTTTGATTGATTACGTACGTATCCTCCTACTCTTCTAGTTTTGATGGACTAAAAAACTAGTTACAAATCGCTTCATATATGGTGTTCGTTGCTTCTCAGGGATATATCGATCCACCCGAAGATCTCTCACATTCATGGAACCAACCGAATTCAGTTCCCGGTTGTTTGTCTTCCCATCTCAAGATCTTTGAGTGGACGGAAGAATATGGAGGAACAGTAGAAGAAAAAGAATTCGTGACATACATCCTAGCTAACTCTAAGTGTTTAGAGAGAGCGACAATCTTCCTTAGATACAATCTTGCAGAGAAACAGAAGATTATGGAGGAATTGGAATCTATTCCTAGAGTTTCGAAAGCATCTCAGCTTCTTTTCAAATGAAAGTTTGTATTGCTACTCGTATGTCGTTACCATTTTGACACAGTGAATCACATTTATATATATATATATATATATATCAAGATATAACTTCTCATACTTTTAAATAACATCACATCTCTAACGCAAAATAGTGATGAAAATATTCTGTGATTTTTTTCACTTGTCTATATAAAGAATCCAATAGACGAGATTCAAACACAACATCCTAGAGAAATGGGATACCGGTAAACGAGGAAAACAAAAATTGCTTTAAAAGGATCATATTAAGATGAAAATGTGCTTTTCTTCAAAGCTCTTGTACTCATTCTTGTAAGCAGATGTTTCACAAAGCTCTTGTGCTTGGTAGCAGCAGCAATGTGAAGAGTCGTCTCCACAGAGCAGCTTGATACAGAGGAACACAGAGGTTCAGGTATTCATCTCTTCTGCGGGTGAAAATTTGACCGGGTGAGGATGTGTTTGGTCCTGCAAAATCCACTCTCATAGCTTCCTGACCGGTTCTGTGTAAAATTTTTCCTTTCCAATGGCAGAGGGTTGTGAGGTTCTCCAAATATGGCTCCAGATGATCTTGCAGCTTTTGTTACATTGAAGATTAGAAGTCAAGAAACTCATCAATCGAAAATCATAAGTTTCGAATTAACCAATTAAGTTTGAGCACAGTGTTCTTCATATCCATTGAGTGTGACAGAGTCTACGTGCAAAGATGGATTACCTTCAAGAACTGTCCCTGGTGCGGTCTAGTCTTACCAACGAGTCAACAATCGAATTCCGACAGATGGTTTACATAGCTCAAAAAGACAGTGCTTGAAGTCAAACATAACATCATAGAGAAACCGGTTGCCGGGAAAAAATACTACAACATTTGCTTCATAGGATCATCATATTTAGATGCTAATCAAGTAATAGATTTAAGAAACTGTCTAAGTAACAATTTTATTCCATTAATCTTTCAATTTTGAACAAAACACTGAGAAATTACAAGGAACAGAACATCTGCAATATCAGTCTATTCCCACAAATTAATTCAGATATGCAAAGCTAAACAAACACTATGAAAAATTACAAACATTATAACTTACAATGACAAACTGCAAAAACTGTTTCTTCTTTGTTCTTCTTCTTCTTTTGATCCATTAATGATTCAAATGTCAAAGTTCTCCATCTGAATGCTGCTCTTTAAAGGCACATAATCACCGAGATACCCACCGAGATGATCGTGCAACGCGGATTTATCAATCGCCTGATGGTGAAAGCTCTTGCAGACATAGTAAAACACACTCTGCACAAGCAATCCCACAAGATTCACTATCACTAAAACACCAACCAAGAACCCTCCAACCACAATCCTCGTAAACAACCCGAAAGCATCTCCTCCACGAACCACCACTCCTCCAAAAACTCCAGCAGTGAAGCTACAAAGAGCAAGATACATGAAAACCATAGAGCATGCCATATGAGTCCTTCCTTTAAGCAACTCGTAGCTCTTCCTCATCGCAGCGATCCCATAGATCGGCTCAAGAACAGAGACAACACTAGCTAAATGCCACCAAGCGGTCATATAAACATGAACACCCAAGAATAGAACGAAAATCACAACCATCGAGAAAACAGCGAGAATCATGTTCTGTATATCGATGGCTATGATAAGAATCACCAGAAACAACAAGAACACGGAGTTGTACACAAGCATCAAGAGAGAAACCCAGAGGAAAGTGATGAAGAGACGCTTCAAAACCAGAGGAATCGCCGACATTGTGGAGGAGAAAGAAACCGGCTTTCCCGTGTAGAGCGACGCGACGGTGAAGACGACGGCGGCTGTGGAGAGGAGAGAGAAGGCGAAGAGGAAGATGATGTAGCAGAATTGGTAAACGAAGAGAAGGGTCCATTCGTGGTTGGTCTGAGATTGATCGGAGGGAGGAGGAGAATCGAGCTGAGCTAAGATCGGTTGTGTGAAGAGGGAATGCGCGAGGATGGCGAAGGAGAGAGGGAAAATTAGGGTTAGGGTAATGAGGTAGAAGGTTTTGGGGGAAAATTTGGGGATCGTGGTGGATTCACGCAATATACCTCCGATGCTGAGAAATTGAAGCTCCTCCGCCGCGAGATCCATGGTTGAATTAGGGTTTGCAGAGACCGGGGAATGTAACGAAGTTGAGGAAGATAAAGCTGAGAAGGTGTTAAGAGGATGTGACTTTGAAGATCTGAAGAAAATTTCAGAGAGATCTCAACACAGAGAGAAAGGAAAGGACGAGGAAGGTCACATCATGGTAAAATAAAGTTGCCATCTTTCTTGGAAAATGAAAAAAAAAAAAATCATAATCCAAAATTAGGATAAAAGACACAAGGACAAAATTTACAGGAACAAAAAAAAACATTTAAAATTCGCTACTTATTCCTAGATCATTATTAGTTTACTAGGTTTTGCATCAGCCCTCTAGTTATTCTTTTTTATGATAAAAATCATATACAATTAATTATTTATTGAGATATTATTTTATGTATATTGGTGATTATAATAATATATAAAAAATATTACAGTTTTGATCTCAGTAATGTGTGAGGTTTCAACGGTCTTTTTTTGAATTTATATATGTCCGTTTGAAAAACGTATTATTTGATCGAATACTTATAAATTAGTATATCAAAAACAAATAAAAGTATAACAAAGTAATCAAATATTATTTAATAAACATAGTAAAATATTATACATCACTTTTTCAAATCAAGAAAATAAATTTTTTCATCATTTTCAGTTTTATTCCTCGTTTTCTATGAAAACAACAAAAAGTAATAAAGTGAAAAGTTATTCTCTTTACTTAACTAGTTTAACGAATCAAAATTTCAACTAAATTGGAAAAACTAATAAATTACTCAGCTTGCGAATATTTTGAAACTAAGACAATATATGAATATAGAATGAACTTTGAAACAAATTTATAATAACAAAAACTGACAAAGTAAATATACTTATTTTCACACGATAGAAGAAATTTTTATGTAAGTTTGCGGAGTATGAGACTCTAGTTTTTTGTCACATGTCTATAAAAACTTTCCACACGATCGCATGAAATATAATAGTGTTGAAAGTTGTAGAATCAAGTAACTTCAACTTTTATAAGTAACATATATATTTTTGTATATATAATAAATCATTTTTGTAACAAAAAGTGTGGTAAAATCATTCCATCATAATAAATAAAGTAGTGCTTTATAAATGTGTTAACGTGTGCATAGACACACATGTAAAAATATTTAACTATGTTGATCTGTTCTAGTTGGATATGTTCTAGTTGGTTGATCTTGATGAAAATTGGCACCGAGATATTCTTTTGATCTGTTAGCTTTCACATGGAATTAGTTTGGAGCCATTTGGAGCAATTGTTGAGAAGATACACTCAATTTACTAAAGACATATGTTCGTCTGGTTCGGAAGAGAAGTAAGTGCATGAAAAAGAAGGTTGGCATCGGCCCAAGACTTTTTCTTCACCACCCAATGCAGCACCGGCCCATGAATTCCTCTTTCACGACCCGATGCCACCATCCAATGCCAGACACATCCGAAGGCAAATTTCCTTTTTTTCCCAAACTAAACCCTAGCCGACCCAAAGACCTATAAATACTTATTTTTAGCCTCTTATTAAATATTACACTAAAATAAACCACAAAGCATACATAGACGTCTCTTTTAATAATCTTTCATAGTTTTTCATTATTTTGAATTGTAATAGCTTAAAAAAAAAAATCTCGCCTTTGTACATTGTTATAAAGAATATTTATAAACTTTATCCCTTTAATACAAGTTTATTCATTATGCCTTGTACTTTTACGTGCTGCGTGTTCTCACTATAATGAGAATCGTTAGAATATGTAAGAACACATATTATATCACTTTTCTTAAGACTTTGAGGGGCTTTTAGACTCTGCCGGCAGAGACTGATTCACAATACCAACATTTATGATATTCTACTGGTTATGAGCTGGAAATTACCAAACAAAAAAAAAAAATCGACAAAAAAGTATTTTATTTTTATCATTTCGTGTGCAAAAAGGTTCCCGAAGTCTTCGCGTTTACTATATTAATTTGTTTCTCTGTTCAATTCAGAAGCAATTCAAAAACCCAAGAAACAACATCGTCTCGTCTCCTTTCACCAACGCACAATGGTGGATCCGCCACGAGCACGACCACATCAAGTGTTTATCAATTCAGGCGCAACCGAGTTGCCCGATGACTTCATCAGACACCTCGTGTGGGGCTTGACAGAGTTAGGGATACTCAACGTCTTCATAGATAGAGACGAATGGTGGGGAAGAGACCTAAACCATATATTCACTTGTATCGAGGAGTCAACAATCGCGCTCGCTATCTTCTCTCCGTGTTATCCAGAGACAGAGTGGTGCTTGGACGAGCTTGTGAAGATGAAGGAACGAGTGAACGAAAACAGACTCTTTGTGATTCCTGTCTTCTATAACGTGAGCAAGAACGACGTGAGAAATCTAGAGGGAGAGTTTGGAGATCGATTCATGGAAATGAGACAAAGATATGTTGAATACAAATACGATCCTTTTAGGGTTCAAAGATGGGAAACTTCGGTGACGTGTATTTCAAGAATGGAGCCTAGTTTGACGTGGGAAGCACACAGACACAGGTACCACTAATCTATAATAATCGATTGTTCTTAAGAAAACGATCTTTTCGTTGACTACTCGGCAGAAAAACGACACAATGAATTGTTTGTTTATATTGGTGATAGAAATATTATACCACTTCTTAATTTTTGTTTCTAAATTTTGAAAACGTGATTTTGCTATTTTTCACGTTCTTCAAAAACTATTCCATTCTACATGAAAAACATTTAAAAATATAATTAAAAATGAAAACTCATTAGCTTAATTTTGTTATTCAACTCAAGTGTTTATGTTATTCCATCATTCCGTTATTCCTATGACATTTCAAATTTTCAATCATCACATCTAATATGATTAATCGGATGATTATTTGATTATAACAATTAAATTCTCTCTAAATTTTTCTTCTTCTTTTTTTTTTATAAAGAAAGCCATATATGGTTTATCTTTGATTTTTTTTGTTCTAATATTATGAATCACATATCGAAAATGAGATGGTATCTATAATAATGTAAAGAATATGCGCCTATCCACTCATGTCAATTAATTTTAAATTGGAAGTTCATGAACTTTTTTTTTTTTTTTTACTATATTTGTTTAGGAAGTAGTATATTTCATTTTTAGATTAGAAAATCTCTTATTCCTTCGGGGACATCCGATTAACAAAATCATAAAATATTTTATGAATATAAATAATTTTTTTTGTCAACAACATAAATAACTAAAATAGTTCAGAAGAGATAAATAATTCACGATGAAAGGAATAAAAAATCATGACATATAATATATTTTTTTAAGAACTAAAAAATTAATACATTTGTAAAGCATTAAAATTGCAAAATAATAACTTCAAATCAGCCACTATGAAGCCTAGTCGCTAGTCAGCCATCTACTAATTGCCTAGCAACTTTTAAAACAATGATATATAACCTTAAACATTTTTTGTCTAATTGTACTGACGTACGTTACTCATCGGTTTCTCTGACTCGTGTTTGTGTAGCTCGAATATCCCTCTTGCCGCGAACATCGTTAAGGAGGTTAAGAGAGAGCTAGACAAGGCCTTGGACCCGGAATTCTCCCTTCCTTTGGAATTATCCAATGACTCCCATTCAAAAATGGCAATCGGAGAAGTGTTTGTTTCTGCTTTTCTTGCAGCTTTTCTCTTTACCCTCTTCATAGCTCGTCTAGTTTTCACAGATGTGAAAATTTTCAGGACTGCAAAGTGGTTAGTAGGTTTTCCGGTAACGATTGTTGTATTACACCAGTTATATTGTGCATGGACACAACAAAACAGACGAATATCATCACCTAATTCTTGATCACTCACGAGGTAGTTATGATGTTTTGTTGTTACATCAGTGTGTTATCTACTACAATAAAGAACAAAAAATGGCAATACATTTTCGTTGTCTTGTAAGTCTTTTGCTTCTCTTCATTGTTTAGCTTATTAATGGCATTGTTGATTTAGTACCTTGTGTATTTTTTTTTTGTAAATGTAACTTGTGTAATTTTGAATACTAGGGAAATTAAAAGATAAATGTGGCTCTTTTGCTTGTTTGAGTTAAAGTGTCTTCCAACTCAAAACTAATTGACAATGAGTAAATTGTCCATGTCTCTTATATATTAATTAGGATATTTGCCAACTTGCGATATGGAATATTATTCTCTATGTGCTCTCTCGAGATGATGGCTTTTCTGGCCATTGATCTTGGTATATTCGAACATGGATCGGTGGACGAATTTTGGGTCGGGCCGATTTTGATGGACCAATTTTGGGTTAGATCGATTGTGGATCAAGTTGGACAGTGTGGACCGGGAACTTAGACCATCTCCATTGGTTTAAAACTTTTTTGGGTATCTAAACAAATAAATATTAATATTTTAATATAATATAATTATATAATTAAATTTTAATTTTAAAATTAAAAACTAACTAATGAAAAAATGACAAATGTAGAACTTTTAAACAAAGGTTCTTAAACAAGAACTTTAAGAACCCTCTCTCTTGCATTTTTAATTTTTTTCTTTATTTTAATTGTTAAGAACCTTTCTATAAACCTCCATTGGAGGTGCTCTTATACCATATTAAATTACGTGAGTTTTCAACTCAAAACCAATTGGCAAGTGGATGTAGTGAGTTAGAATTATCTTATGTGCCATGTTTTTGTTGAACGCGTTCAACTTTATATAATAAAATTAATATTAGATGCCATCTTCGTTTAGGTAGATAAAGTTAAGCCTCGTTCAAATCACTTTATCACTTCTCTACAATACTTTCTCAATTGTGCACCATACTCTACCTCCCTTGACTGGAGCCTAGAGGTGTCGTATCAAATATCGGGATCGATAAGATTGATAATGGTCTAAAATTCTAGCATTGGCCTTTAATCCCTGTCCTCCAATTGGTTTTCTTTTGACTTCGTTGGAGACAATTTTGGCTAATTGTTGGAAATCATCAATAACAAAATATTTACTTGAGATGATGCGAGTCTCCATTCCTTGGATTCTTTGGGCGGTGTGGAAGAATAAGAACACATTGGTCCTTTCTAGTAATTAAGAAAAAGGACCTCAACCAACCAGTAAGGCTAAAGAGGATGTTGTGCCAAGTCCTGATTCTGATTACGTCACTCTCAAAGTGACTTCAACGGAAATAAGGTGGGTCTAAAAGTGTCATGTTCACTCGATCCACCCGGATTAAGTTTTGTCACATCCTCGATAGCATGCATGTGCATCAGCGCCATTAAGGCATATTTCTGTATTTTCCGACGGGTCGGTGACATATTAGGTAATGTTGTNTTGGCTAATTGTTGGAAATCATCAATAACAAAATATTTACTTGAGATGATGCGAGTCTCCATTCCTTGGATTCTTTGGGCGGTGTGGAAGAATAAGAACACATTGGTCCTTTCTAGTAATTAAGAAAAAGGACCTCAACCAACCAGTAAGGCTAAAGAGGATGTTGTGCCAAGTCCTGATTCTGATTACGTCACTCTCAAAGTGACTTCAACGGAAATAAGGTGGGTGCGAAAGAAAAGGGGTCTAAAAGTGTCATGTTCACTCGATCCACCCGGATTAAGTTTTGTCACATCCTCGATAGCATGCATGTGCATCATCGCCATTAAGGCATATTTCTGTATTTTCCGACGGGTCGGTGACATATTAGGTAATGTTGTGAGTCGCGTAATAGTTGGAATAATCAACTCTACACTAGGGCACTCAAGTGCCTTCATGGATTGCAATCATGCAGAAAATAAAATGTTTAGATTACGTGATGTTGTGGAAGCCTCCTTAGCCCAGTAGTTGATCAAAGGTTCATTAGTGCTTCTACACCAGGAAATCTGGGTTTCGAATCCCAAAGAGTGCGATTTATTATCATTTATGCAGATTAATGGAGACAACCTTATAGAAGATCTTCAACGTGGTGCAAGTGGAACCGTTTGGCGTGGATGCTCATAAGACGGTAGAATTATCCGTTGTAAAATCGTCAATGTAACAGTTCTTGTAACAGTTCTCGTAATTTGTAATAGAATAATAAATCAGTAATAAAAAAAAAAATTACGTGATCTACTCCTAAGATATCTAAGAAAATGCTTACTTATGAAACTTATTTTGTGTATAAAGAACAACCTGATATTATATTTTCCAGAGCATTGCTAAGAGAAACAACATCGGTTTTTATCAAAAAAAAAAAAACAATTCGGTTTTGCAGAGGTGACAAAAACCTCCGTTTAGAATAACTTGCTTAACTAATACTTAAGTCAGTTGTATTATTGAGGAAGTATGTGACACCCGTCTTTTACCTTCCTCAAAACGGCATGTCACGAGTTAACTTATTCCTCAAGTAACCACACTTAACCGGTAAATAACCAAACATAATCTTTATTTTAATTGAACACTTCTTTCCAATAAAGTCAACAGATCTGTTAAAAAATCCAATAATTTAAAATTGTAAATCCGTTATAAATAAAATCCAGTAAATAAACCCTGAAGCCCAAATTCGACACCAGACGAACATACATCACCAGTTACTCCTCGTTAACACCTGCAAGAAGAGAGGGGTGAGTAATTGAGATTATGATATCACTGTATTTTACCACTTCAAGTTTCATATTTTATTTTGTTTCCCTTGTGTTTCGTATAGTTCCTATTACGTATATATTGCATTTAGGTCCAAATCGAGTCACATTGCATTTAGGATGTCCTATGTCGTTTTTGTGTTCTTTTTGGCTTGCTGGAGCCTTTCTCAGGTGTTCGGGACTGATTTGGATGAGCGTGGACGAAAGGAGACGATCCAAGTTCGAGGGAGAACCGCAAAGATCGAAGGAAGAACAAGAGGACCGGCATTTACACAAGCGATCGGTTATTAACCGATCGATAAAAGCGATCCCGCGACAAATATCAAGCTCGATCGGTTATAAACAGATGGCAAAAGTCGATGGCAGAAAAATACATAGGCGATCAGTTATAACCGATTGCCATAACCGATCAAGAGTGTCTGGCGGATTTTTAGCTTGACTTTGGGGTCCAACCTTTTTGTAATATATTCTACAATTATTATGTTTTCTTAGACAGAGGACACTGACGAAAAAAGATCATCACTCTGCCTCTTTTCACTGTTCTAGAACTGCTTCCTTCTCCTCTCTTGTTTTTGTATGAATGATTCAAGATCCACACCATCTTAGTGAATATTTTCTTACTTTTCTTCCATCAATCTTCTTATTTTTGCTAAGTCTTGCTTTTGTTCGGTTTTGTTTTGTGTTTTAACTATGTGTGAGTAGTCTTCTTATGGACTGTGGGAATGGTTGATTTAGAGGGATAGATGATAATCTCTTGATGTTTAGGACAAGATTACAAAAATTCTCATGTTTAGAAGTGATCTTAAGGCTAGGATTGAAGTAGCTACTCAATCTCTAGATCATGGTCAGTTTGCCCTTGGAAGAGGTTTAATAGGCTGTCTAGAAGACTTCTAACATGTTCTTGACACTTAGCAAGGTGGAAACCGTGACTAAGGTTCATTTATTGGCTAAAAAGGGCTTTCGTTTCATGCTTATCGATAATTTGGTTGCAATCGGAAGATTAGCTAATTCGAGTTATTAATAAAGGGGTTAGCATCACGGAAGTGAGTTAAGCTATTAGTTTGTGTCCTTTGCCATAGAACAAGCTCACTGAGTATCTAGAAACTTCATGAGAGAATCATCGAATACTCGAAATCGCATACCATATCCTACGGTCCATATTCTGTCTTCTTGAGTAAACCGAGTTTATTGTCTTATCTTCTTTGAACTTGTGTCTTTAAAACTAGCTTTGATCATTTTAAGTATCCTGTAATTTTCTCGTTCTGCGTTTCTCTATTTTACTTCTAGTTTTATCGTAATTAGTTCCTTATACAAATACCCAAAAACGTTTAGCTTAGCTTGATTAGTTTCTTGTATTCTTATTGTGCTGTTCTTTCTCTCTGTGGATTCGATCCCTAAGTACAACAACGACGTACCGTTATGATTGCGGTAGTGTGCACATTAGGGTAATTGATGTGGTAAAACACAAATATCAGATTACTCAGCGAGGGCAAGCCTAAGGGCTCACGAACTCACCATATACAAATACATCCACGAAAATCATAAGTCTAAGACTAAAACAGACATGCAAACACGTGTCCACAACACAACACACAAAACACATGTGGGACTCGAACCCACTAAACTGACAAAGAGTGTCATTCCATGATATCACGAGTGGCCTCGGTCTTTATCATGAATGCCCTACGTGCATGCTTTCATTACTAGCACCCACTCCCATTTACCGATTCTTCGTACTCTTATAACACTTCTTCAAAACGATCTTTCGTGCTTCTAGCTAGTACTTCATCGCCTTCCTGGCTCGTCAGCCACCCTGATCCATGGTCTAGTCTCGAGCATCCCGTGGGCTAGTCTCGAGCATCCCGTGGGCTAGTCTCGAGCACCCCATGGACCACCACACAACTAATGGGATTCGTCTAA